>BQNB010039386.1:10770-48095 GCA_026074375.1 Tanacetum coccineum | reverse complement strand
AAAAGAAACTAGTACTCCCCTGGTTTGCTCAATAATAAAGTGTGATAACTAGTTAAATCGTCCTCTAAGAATCGTCTAATGAAACTTCCTAAGAACTTCCAAGATTCTTCTCATCACATATAACCTGCAAATCAAAGACAAAGACAACTACACCAAGCATAAAATCAGTGGGATAGATATAAATACAACGTGTTTAGGGTTTTGACTCTATGAAAGCAGTAAAGATAGGGTGAAAGTAATGATATAATCATAGGTTTTCTGCAAGTTTACAACTAAATTACAACTTTTAAATATTGCACATTCTATTTTTCAAAAATATTTGAAAAAATTCAATTTTAACATTGTTGGAGACGCGACGCCGTCGGGTGTTAATCCAGTCGCCGTCTCCAAGCACTGTGAAAAATTCATTGGATTTGCAAAGGTTGGTCTACCATTGAATGTTGGGCCTTTGGGAGCTAACATATGAATGGTTTGAATTGATTGATTCCTTTTGTAAACAATTTCATTCAAAAACTTTAATTGGTTTTCCATTGAAATCATTTTGTCAATATCTTTTTCTTCCTTAAGTTTCAAATCCGTTATTACCTTTGTTTTCTCCTTGACAAGACCTTCGTAATGTGACTTTGTTAAAAGACTCTATTTGACTAACTCATCGTGTTTCTCTTTGACAACAGAAATTTCGTAGGCTTTAACTTTTAAGCCTTCTTTTATGTCAATGTCTTTTTGAACTAATAGTCCTAGAGTTTCATTTAACTTACGTTAAAGTTTTTCATAGTCAACTGTACGGTCATTAAAGGCCTTGTACCTCTCAAACTCAGTCTGTTTGTTTTGAAGTGCAACTAAACAACTATCCTGAATACTATTAGACTCCCCTAGGGTTCTACTAGTCTCTTTCAAGAGTAGATTTGCACTCTTTCAATTCTTGAGTTAATGATGCGCTTGCTTTCTTTAATTGCTTTTAAATCTTTTTATTTTCATCAACATCAAGTTTTAAATTTGCAATTAAATTAGCAAGCACAACACGCTCATCATCACATTCTACAACATTTTGGTCATTTTGGATATCATTATCTGTAACACCCTCAAATTTACAACACATCATAGTACAACATTGGGTGCTACTTCATAATATAAGCTCACGAGTCACGGTAAACGACATTTAATTTTTATTAAAAAGATCAGAGTTACAAGGTCCCAATAACTTAATAACAACTCATTTCAAAATAATCCACAACATGTTTAAGTTTCTTTAAAAGAAAACATTTTATCATATATGCAAAGTTCACCAAGTCCACGTCCTTCGATATCCGCATCCCATCCCATCCAAGCTAGCAAGTATATACCTGCGATAAACATGCTAAAAAGTCAACGAAAACGTTGAGTGAATTCATAGAGTTTATTAACAATCCTTTTGAACACAAGCATAGAAAAACATTTAGTTCATAGAACAATCACAACGATGCTAGAGCCACAAACCGAACCTTAACCGTGCCCAACCCGGATTGATAACACTCCCAATACTAAATACAATATGTCTCCATATGCCCTCACAAGGAACAAACTCCGGACAGGTCGTTAGGCCAAAATAGATCTATTATTATTGCATTAGCGTCCACCGGTTAGCGGTGATTGACGGTTCATGAAAGAAGGGCCACAACAATACACTCATAGCAACGTTCACATAATAAAATCACATGTGTTTGATTTTCTAAAACAAGCATGTATCTCCCTCGCGGGTTTTTAAAACATAAAAAGAATAAAATGCGAGACTATGAACTCACCTTGATCGAAGACTACGATCAACAGTCTACATAAGCACATAATGTATCAACAACGATCACAACCGCGACCTATAATTATGCCGCTAAATTATAATGTGCACAATGTACAACCGTCGATGCACACATCGTCACGGTAAAATATATCTTATATATATATTATACATATATATCAAAACATACATGTGATGAGAAATCCACTTGCGCGACCTAAATCCCAAAACCCCATTCAATTGAGTTATAATTATTCCTCACGTTTTATCTTACGTGACTTGATTGAAAACTTTCTATTTTTGGTAACTTTCTATTTTTAGAAAGTTACTATTTTCGGAAAAATTAATATTTTTGGCAAGTTCAGTCATTTAAGTATATTTTAATACTTATTATCTCATTTACATTCTTATGTTTAATTATTACACATCTAACCTTTCATTTTTAGGAGTTTACACTTTTTTAATCACAAAAGTTCCTATTTTTAGTAACACCTCCGTGTAATAATATGTTAAGTCCAAATATTATTTTCATTAGTTAAAATGGTATTTATTACCTTATTAAAAATTACATAAGTCATATATGACTTGTTAGATTTTTTTTTTAAGTCAACACTTGACTTTACACTTATATTTATTTTTACCCAAGTCTGACTCGCGTCAAACAACCCATTAGATCCCGTTTTCATAACTCAGAGTAAAAAGAGATTTTATGCGAAACTATGTTTCGGACAACTTTTTAGTTTTGGCCGAGACTTGAATCTTGATGGAAAATGACCAAAATGTCCTTTTTCAAATCTGCTGTAACTTGTAATTTCAATAAAAACGCAGCAGTTTGACCATCGGTTTTGACCCGTTATATCACATTTTCGTGACTTTGACCAAAAATAGATTTTATGTAAAACGTCATTCCGGACAACTTTCGTGTTTTGCCAGAAGGCTGAAACGGACTCGAAAGTGTCCAAAACGTCCGTTGAAAATCGCATCAGCAAGCATATTTTAGCAAATAGCTGTCATTTTTATACATAATTTTTCTAACTTCGATCGGCCATAACTTCTTCGTTAATAGGAGTTACGGGACGTTCAAATTACCGAAACGTTCGTAAAAATATCCTCTTCTATATTTTTCAATCAAAAATTAGATTAAAAATATTTTCGGACCTCGTTTTGCTTGCCGAACTTTCTGCTCGAAAATACATTTTTAAAAACCCATCGAAACCACATTTTTGGCTTCCGACAACCTCAAAATACTAAATACAAGAAAATACAAGAATAACAAAAATAAGTAAAGATTTATACCCACAAAAATGATGTAAGTGATGATTATCACCCAAAACAAAAGGACTCCTTCACACCAAGTCTTGAATCTTTACCCAAATATTTTTGACACCACTTTATTATGACCAAATGAACTCCAAATAAGCCTTCACGACTTCAGCCCCCCTAATGTTTGTTATATGTGGATTTTTTGTGGGTTTTTAAATATAAGAATGGATTACAAGAGTTTAGGTTTAACAGTGATATTTGTTATTGAAGGAAAATTGATATACTTGGTGTCCTTAGCTCACATCAAGGAGGACGGGACAAAGAGATGTGTGTGTAATTTTTGGTAAACTATGGGATAAAATGAAAGGCACATGGTTTTGTATCAAAGATGCATGCAAGGCTTAGAATGAAAATCAAGACAAGTGTCTTGACTTTCATTCTCATGATGCCACGCCACCATATGAGGTGTAGGTAAGAAATTTGAGTTTAAATTTTATAAACTTTAGTATTTAGGGTATAAATTTTAAGATAGGTGGGTAGTTTTGAGGCTAACGGGTATTAACGTAAAATATAACGAGAGTTAAGGCGAAACCACGAAGTAAAAACGAACATGATAAAAATAATTCTACATTAAACGGAATGCTTTTCTGAAAAGTTTAATTTACGTAAGGTCCAAGACGAATAATTGTTTTAAGCATAGCTCGTAATTAATTAAAACGACGATTTCAATAAAATGTCTAGATGCAAATAAAAGTAACTTGTTTAAAATTTATAAATTAATTATGAGATATTAAATAGTAGTGACCTTAAATGAGGGAGTTTACGTCGCTCCCATTTTTATTTTTTTTTTGACGATAAAAGGTCAAACGGTCAAACGTCAAGTCAAACTCGAAAAGAAAAAAAGGGTAACATAGTTTTTTAAAGTTCCAAAAATTGACGGTTGTCACATTCTCTCCTCCTTTAGAAGTCGACGTCCCGACGCTTTAAATCGCATTTATTCGTCCCAATTTTACTTGCAATGGGTGGAAGGACATTCTCGATGAAATTCCTCATGCTCACACATTATGGACACAACGACCTCGGCACTTAAGAAGTTTTTAAAGTCGAAAATCAATTCAAAATCATCGGTGATCACACGTCCAAATCAAACACATATTGACCAACGGCCTCGTTAAAAGGGATCACGACCTAAAAAAAAATTGTCCTAGAGTGAACATAAACTCTCATCGAATTTGTTACCACATTGATTCAAAACAAGGCGCTATCATTTAAGCGTATACAATCACATAATTTCATCTCGCAAACCGACAAGCCATGCAAATGAAAGAAAGCGCATTGATCGAAAATCACTAGAGTATACATAACTCTATCGAAATCACAACGACCATTAATCGAATCAAGTACTTATCGTAAGCACATATAATCAACATAACGACAGCTTGCAAATAGCCAAACCATGGCCAATCAATCAGTTCAATCACGTTAACTCATCCTTGCTACAATAGCCAGCCATGATAAAACAACATCTCAACTTAATTCCGGCTAAATCTAGCCCAAGAAAAGTTTTTAAAGTTATAGGATGTTCACAGGCCTGAAAGCCATGGATGCATATCCAAAAAGATTTTTATCATAGTAGGTGCTCACACACGGATTCAAACCCAAAAGAGATTACAAGGTGATCACAATCAGATTCATACCCAAAAGAGATTACAGGGTGATCACAAACGGATTCATACCCAAAAGAGATTACAGGGTGATCACAAACGGATTCATACCCAAAAGAGATTACAGGGTGATCACAAACGGATTCATACCCAAAAGAGATTACAGGGTGATCACAAACGGATTCATACCCAAAAGAGATTACAGGGTGATCACAAACGGATTCATACCCAAAAGAGATTATAGTATATTATCTAAAATCAGGGGTGCACACGGCTTTATAGGCCAATTATCCATACCCAATAAAAATGGTTAAGTTTGCTCATATTATCAAACTCTGTGCATTCTTCACGGTGCCCCAAGCATGATCGTCACCGTCTTGGCTGCAATTCGTGGGGACCACTTCGAGCTCGCACTCCAAACGCGACCGCTCTGTGTGTCCTTTAATTGTCTCGACCTATTTTGCGAGCTCCATAATATGGGTAGGCGTACCCAGCCGATCCGACGTCATATAATAATGCCGCCTCGAGCTCGCACAACGTACGACCACTCGACTAAAACACATATCACATAAACATATAGCAAGCAATAATTTTGCACATAAATTTTCAACTATGGCTATCCGTCGTTGATCATCGACGATCAAAGGGGATCGAGTCAAGCACAAGGATTCCTCAACTGAATAAACAGAGACGGCAAACGGGATTGTCTATTATCTACTGCCACGAAGTCGGTAAACTCCAACTGTCCATCGCGTACCGTTTTATTCCCTACGGAAAATGATGACGGACGACATCATTATCGTTCGGTAGGATCCGACCATTGTGCTTGGCTCTCGCGCCGAAGGCTCTCCTTTTGAGCCATCCTTGTGTGACTCTACGTTGGTATCCGAGTCACCACTCTACGTTGGTATTCGAGTTCACAAGGCAGAACAGGAACAAATCAAACACCTCGAATTCACAACTCGAGCTTGTGTAGGATTCGTTCGTAACATTAGATAACCGAACACATACGTTTCGGGTTAAATTTTCTCACGATTATGGCTTATCTAGCAGGAATGATTTCCCAGTTTTGACTAAGGAAACTTATACCTCTACAGACGTCGTTCGACATATAGGAAAAATGAAAGAAAGATAATGTTAAGATAATTGAGTAGGATTAGTCTTTTTTCATTGGGTTCTCGTAGGTTTACTCGAATTCGCTTTCATTCCCCCCCCCACCTCAATTGGTCCTTCTATCTTGTTAAAATTTCTTCTCGGTGTCGGTATCAGGTTTCATGGTATTTCATCACCAACATGGTGATTTAGATGGGATCCACACGTTACACGTGTCACACAAAAATATTTTCCAAAATTACTCGTAAACAAGGTTACATTCTAAGGTATCACCAACGAACGAAAAGAATTTCAAGAAAAGCAAGAAAATTCAACTTATTATACGTAAAGTCAGATCGAATAGGATTACTTGCATATTGATCCACCATTTGGAAGTGTTCTCACCCAAACGTTTATCCAAAACCACTAGTTTAAAGGCGACGATTAATCCGACACAGCGTGGCTCTTCCTGAATTATGCATAGTTAGCTAGGCTATGCACAATTGAGGACCAAGCGACGTCACATCCGACATAACGTGGCTCTTTCCTGAATAGGCAGAGTTAGCTAAGCTTAAGCACAAATTGAGGACCGAGCGACGACACATTCGTCTGACACACTATATCTGATTAGAAAGTTTTCGACCAATCCTTGAAAATAAGTAAATCATTTGACATAGAAATGGGAAAAAAAATTCTTTTTTTTACCTTCGTTTCGAGAAGCACATAAACTATTGTTCATTCATTTTTGGAAAACACATTTTTGCTTTGTTTTCTTGTGAAAATCGACGCAATTGGCATTTAGTTGAAAAACATTCATAAATTATTGTATATTTTTTGTATAAATTGTTCATAAAAAGATATTAAGGTAGTTGGGATCAAGGATCATAGCAAGTACAAGAAGTAGTAAGTCAAGAATCAATACAATCGAATGAGGTAAACGGGCGATATATTTGCTAACTGGAATTGTCCACACCTAGGAGGCAAGATTGCTTCTCTCTACAAAACAGTGAGGCGTCTATTCAACGTGCTCGACCACGACCTATAGTAGTGTCCGCGTAATACAGAAGTAATAAAAGTATGATCGAACGATACGTACTCCGTATCTTATATATCCTTGATAAAATGATATAAGTATCTGCGATGAGAAATCCACTTGCGCTTTCTAATTAATATCACTTACCATATTGTAAAAGCGACCTTTCAAATAAATTAACTAATTTTTTAATAGGCCCCGGTTATCGGATTACGTAATCGATATAATTATTAGATATTAAAGTCACGACACTTGTGATAATTTTATTAACTCCATACTTATATACCATAAACGTATATAGTAAGAATAATGAGAGTTTATTATTTTTATAATTATCCAACAATATTCAAATTAGCACAATTGACTTTTAAAATCAACGTTTGACTTTTTAATAAGTCTTTATGTATGTTTTTCTCAAAACTGCCCCGTTATATTCCATTTTCATGACTCGGACTCTAAAGAGATTTCATGTAAAACATTGTTTCGAACAACTTTTTAGTTTTAGTCGAGATTTGAATCTCGACAGAAAATGACCAAAATGCTCTTACAAAATTCTGCTGAAACTTATTTTATTTGTAAAAATTTGACTTTCATTTTTGACCCATTATCAAGTGATTTAAAAATAAACAAGCCTCGCGGCAAAGTAAAATGACATTCCGAACAACTTTCGTGTTTTGCCGGAAGGCTAAAACTGTTTCGAAAGTGCTCGAATCGCTCTTTAAAAATTATGTCAGCTTTTAATTAATTATTTCAAGTGTTGTAATTTTCCACTTAAAGTGTATATTCCGATTTTGTTTCAGTTTCTTCGTTACAATGAGTTAAGAGCTTTATTTTATATCAAAACGTTTGCAAAAATAAACTTGATCTTATTTTTAAATAAATATAAGCTTTTACAAAATATCGGGCCTTGAAATACGGGTTAAATTTTCTGCTCAAAGCCGCGTGTTACAAAACGCGCCAAAAGTTTATTTTGATCCAAAAATCAATTCATATCAAGTTTAAACTTACTTATACACGATATTGAAATCGTTTAAATTTTCCCCATAACACTTTTAATCTAACCTACGCAAGTTCTCGACGGATTTCATCACAAGCCTTTATCAATAACGAATTAAATCGCGAAAACATAGATTATACTAGTAATAGGATTTACTCACCATGATATACCAAGCAAGATCGAAGAAGAAATAGTTTCGCCTTATTCCTTTGTTCCTTAGCTATTGGATTCCTTAATCGCGGCTGGAAACATAACAAAAATCTAACAAAGCCTCAAATCTATATAACATTGCAATGTAAATGTATATATTGCACATATACGAGATTTATCAAATCATATCATAATGGTGACCCCATTACATAATATCAATAGTACAACTCGAATGTACGCGTGTAGCGATGATCGAAAGGCATATATATACATAGCGGTTCGACGTAGAACGGATATTGTGTATATATATACACATACATATATAATTACTTTTTATACCGCACGCTTGGTATAAAGTATACAAACAAAGGTCTAGCAACAAGCACATAAAGGATCGGGAAGGATTGGGCGCGCGGATATCGGACATCGGTGAACGACTCGTGAAAATTTTTCGAAAACAGTCATAGTCCAGGTTTTGAAAAACGACCTAGTTCGCTATGACTCGTGCTCTGATACCAATCTGTAACACCCCCAAATTTACAACGCAACGGAATACAATATTGGGGTGCTACTTCATAATATAAGTTCACGAGTCACGGTAAACGACATTCAATTTTTATTAAAAAGATCAGAGTTACAAGGTCCCAATAACTTTATAAAAACTCATTTCAAAATAATCCACAACATGTTTAAGTTTCTTTAAAAGGAAACATTTTATCATATGTGCAAAGTTCACCAAGTCCACGTCCTTTGATATCCGCATTCCATCCCATCCAAGCTAGCAAGAATATACCTGAGATAAACATGCTAAAACGTCAACGAAAACGTTGAGTGAATTCATAGAGTTTATAAACAATCATTTTGAACACAAGCATAGCAAAACATTTAGTTCATAGAACAATCACAACGATGCTAGAGCCACGAACCGAACCTTAACCAGTGCCGCAAGCCTGGAGTGATAGTGCTACACACTCCCAATACTAAATACAATATGTCCCCGTATGCCCTCCAAGTAACACACCCATAAAAAAAAAAAAAAACAAAAAAATAAAAAAAAGAAAAGTAAGAAAAAAAAAAAAACCCAAAAAAAAAAAGAAAAGAAAAAAAAAAAAAAGAAAGAATAGAGAAAAAAAAGAAATTTAAAAAAAAACAGTCCGTTAGGCAAATAGAATCTATTATTATTGCATCAGCGTTCACCGGTTAGCGGTGATTGACGGTTCATGAAGGAAGGGCCACAACAATACACTCATAGCAACGTTCACATAATAAAATCACCTGTGTTCGATTTTCTAAAACAAGCATGTATCTCCCTCGCGGGTTTTAAAAATATAAAAGATTTAAATGCGAGGCTATGAACTCACTTGATAATGTCGATAAACGAACTTGGTCGTCGGCACGTAATCACCCGGAACCTATACAACATGTATGGGTTTTAGGTTTCTATGTCGGTAAAAATTAATAATGACGACAAAATAGACAAGTATGTATATGTAGGTATGATGATCAAGTTATAATTGGGTAAGTTAAATCACACTTAAGTTTTCTAAGTAAAAAGTATGTCATTTTTACTAGTTTTATTAATTGCTAGATTTTACTAGTTTTAACCTAATTGGTCCAAAAAGCCCAATAGGCCCAATTATAAGCCCATTAAGTAATTTGGTCTATTTTAATGGTCCATGACCAGGCCTTAGTCCAAATATTAGGCCCAAGTGGGTTGGGCCCAATGCTAAGCCCAATAGGTCTTATTGTTATAATTTGTGTATTTGGGTCTAGTGGCCCATTAAGTCTTATGGCTTATTTTAAGTTTATGTGTATAACTTGTATAAATTTTTCGGGTTTCTGAGGTCGATATAAGTTTAAGGTCAGTAGGTTCATTATATAAAAACTCCCAAAAGTGGGTCCTACCACCTCGGGTTTTCGTCGCAAAAACGCTTTACAACTTTTAGTATGAATATAGACGTAAAAGTTTTATATAGGTTTATGTTTATAAAAATAGTTATATCTCTTTAACCATAAATAGTGTACTTATAATATTTACATTTCTAGTTTCATATTTAAGTGTACATTATAGATTATAAGTTATTTCTATACTTTATTTTGAGTGGACATATACTTAAAGTCATTTCTTTATACAAAAGTCAATTTATCATTTTTGGCTGAAAACTCACTTTTACCATTTTTGACGCCATTTTCAAACCATGATGAATTGGTTGACTATCCAATTGGTCCAGTATCTACATAAGTTTATCTACATCTCATAGTTTTAGGTTTTTACTCAACTCAGAGTGCAAGTATGACTTTTTATACGTTCTGTCCAGCAAGGTCAGAATTGCCTACTTTTGGTAAAATGGTCATATCTCATGCAATTTTTACATTCAAGTGTTGATCCAAATTGCTACTAGCTCATAAAACAATTGTCCACAACTTAGATAAGTCAAATCAGTTATTTATCATACTCAAAAATGTCAAACCTTCTGTTTACTTCTGCCCTAATTTTTCTAGTGATTTCCACCATGTTTTAAGTTAGGTTTATCCATTTTTAACCTAATCTAGTACACACAAAACCCCAATAAACTCTTGATCATCATATTCATCATATTTACATTATATTTAATAAATGAAATACAAGAAAATACAAGAATAACAAAAATAAGTAAAGATTTATACCCACAAAAATGATGTAAGTGATGATTATCACCCAAAACAAAAGGACTACTTCACACCAAGTCTTGAATCTTTACCCAAATATTTTTGACACCACTTTATTATGAGTGCCAAATGACTCCATAAAATCTTCAATTACTTCAGCCCTAATGTTGTTATATGATGGATTTTTGATGGGTTTTAAATATTAAGAAATGGATTACAAGAGTTATGGTTTAACTAGTGATAATTGGATGAAGAAAATTGATTTCTTGTGTCTAGCTCACGGCAATGAGAGGGACAAAGAGATGTGTGTGAATTTTGGTAAACTAAGGAGTAAAATGAAAGGCACATGTTTGTGTATCAAAGATGCATGCAAGCTTAGAATGAAAAATCAAAGACAAGTTGTCTTGACTTTCCATTCTCATGATGCCACACCACCATATGATGTGTAGGTAAGTAATTTGAGTTTAAATTTATAACGACTTTAGTATTTAGGGTTATAAATTTAAGATAGTGGGTAGTTTTGGGCTTACGGGAATTTAACGTAAAATATAACGAGAGTTAAGGCGAAACCACGAAGTAAAAACGAACATGATAAAAATAATTCTACATTAAACGGAATGCTTTTCTGAAAAGTTTAATTTACGTAAGGTCCAAGACGAATAATTGTTTTAAGCATAGCTCGTAATTAATTAAAACGACGATTTCAATAAAATGTCTAGATGCAAATAAAAGTAACTTGTTTAAAATTTATAAATTAATTATGAGATATTAAATAGTAGTGACCTTAAATACGGGAGTTTACGTCGCTCCCATTTTTATTTATTTATTTATTTTTTTTGACGATAAAAGGTCAAACGGTCAAACGTCAAGTCAAACTCGAAAAGAAAAAAAAGGGTAACATAGTTATTTAAAGTTCCAAAAATTGACGGTTGTCACACCTGCTGTGACGAAAAACCCACCACCATATTCACCAAAATCAAACTTCAAATCATCCAATTAACCAAAATTCGCAAGGGGAAATTACAAACAAATCAATCAACAACATCAATTGTAAGTTTTTCATCATTCTTTTCATTTGATTTCATCCAATTTTGCTCCCAATCAAAATTGGGTGTTCTTCATCATTTTCATATTTTTTATTTTTGTCTAAGATTTCCATAACTATAATGATACCCGTAGTCATAGGAACACTACATTCATGATTGAATTGAATCAAAACACTAAATTGAGTCACAAATTTTTGGTTCGAAATGATCATAAATATACTTTCATATTTTTTTAAACAAAGTTTATACATTGTTGATTCATGCCAAAAACATGGTAAAAACAACACTATTTTGTCCATCTAAACGTACATTTCTAAATGTATACTTTTCGAATCAATAGAAAATGTATTATAAAAATAAAGGGGTGTTTGGCTCGTTTCTTAGGATCAATTACTAGAGTCGAAATGACCACCACCATAATTTTGTCACTTGTATAAACACTTAACTAGCTTGTATAAGTCATCAAGATATATAATTCATATATATGTTGATATATTTTGTGATTGGTATAAAATAAAGGGGCGTTTGGCATAACCTTTTAAGAACATGATTTTTGAATAAAAACAAACACTACTTAACTTTTGTCAAGTTAAAAATAATAAACCTATACTCATCACCATGATATATACTTGACATATAATTTTTGACAAGCTTAAACTAATTCCATGATTAATAAGGGAGTGTTTGGTTCATGATCTTGGTGTTGAAATATATAACAAATATATATTCTTCGACATCGTAGATTAAGTCAAAAATAAATTTAGGAACATATGGATCACTTCTTAAGTTTTTGGTCGAAGTAATCCTTGTCCCACATTTGTCATTATACTAAAATTCATTTTATTTAGTATAAAATTTTCTTTTAACACCTTATGTTGTTGATAACTTGTTTAGGTGATAAAATGCCAAGAGCCACTTCCACCGATATATCCCTCACCAAATCCTACATCCCAAAAGTATCCAAAATCCCTGGCATTTCCCCCACAATTGCCAAATTCTACAAATCCATTGAAAATCGCAACATTCACGAAGGTCGTGTTGTTGATCAAGCCTACTACAAATCCAACAACATCGAGCGTCTCTTCACAAACATTCGCTTCGATTGTCTCTTTAAAATCAACGAACCGATTGTTCCAAGATTCATTCTTGATTTCTATAGTCAAGTCACGGTTCAAACCGATGAATATGGCTATCTTGTCATCTCCTTTATGATTCAACATGAATTCATAACTCTCACACTGCACAATTTCTGTCAAATCCTCAAAATTCCCTTACAACGGTCAAGCCGGTTCGGGACCCTCATAAGCACAATGAGTTAGGACCTTGGATCTCTTTGAGTATTCTAAAAACCGAGGGACCATATTCCACCGACCTTACAACTCCCGACGATATTTCCGTGACTTCTTGAATTGGGACGTGTCATGGTAGACCATACCATTAAAAGTCAAACCGTCACCCTCACTCCAAATCAAATCCTTACTAAGGAACTAAGCCCCACTATTACGCAATGGAAGAACTCATTCGAGAGAATGTGTTTGGACTAGGAGGACATCGGACCAATCTCCTCGCTTGTCTTGCTCACATGTTGTATTGTGTTGTTGCCAAGGAACAATACAATCTTGCTTACTTCTTTGTCAAACAAATCGAATGTGCTAGAGCAAATCCAACCGCCAATCTTCCATACAGTATGTTCTTGACTCGTCTTTATCGTCACATCATGGAAGTATATCCTCATCTCGACAATGGCATTTATGACATTGTTGATCGAGTCATGCGTCCTCTTGCTCTTAAACAAACTCGAAGACCTCGAAGTGATCGTGGCAAAGCTCGCCATTCCATCTCATCTTCATCTTCTCACCATCATGGCACGTCATCTCATCAACATGATGATGATGACGATGATGTTGAAACGTCTCGTGCTAGCACTCTATCTCCTACTACTTATCTTAACTCTCTTGATCCACTCAACTACCAAAACTACGAAATGCCTTCCCCTTCCGAACAAACCGATGAAACTCTCTTTGAACGACAAACTACATTGCTCAACCAAACGCAAGAAATGCATAAGGAAGTGCGGGCGATAGTTTCAAGTCATATGAAAAGGACTTAAAGGAGTGTTTTAGCAAGAAGAAGAAATGAAGACATAGGAGTGGAGTGAACTAGATGGATTAATGTAGTTTAAGACAATTTAACTTTATTATGTGTATGTTATTCACTTATGTAGTAATGATCCGATGTATTTGGAAAGACTTATGGGTTGTATGTTTTTAGGAACTTGCTTGCTATAATAACTTAAACCTTTGGTTATTTTTCTAAATTAACTAGTTATGCCATTTTGGTTCCATGATTCAATGTGTTTATTATATGCTATTTGCCTAAATGTGCTTATGAAACTCTATAGGGCTTGCTGTAAATTAACCACCAAAACAAAAATACCCTCACAAAAATTCTGAGAAAAATTCATTTTTCTATGAAAAATGATCCACCAGTGTGCGGCCCCCCTTAATTTCATACGGGCGGCCCCCTTAATTTTTAAGGGGACCGCCCCCTATTAAGGGGACCGTGGGGGGTGGGGGAGGGGGGTGGGGGAGCCCTATAGCCCTTCACGGGATTTTACTATTTCTTTTTTCTTTTTGACTACCTTTTACCTAGCCTCAGCTATCCTTACCCAGATTGCTAGAACAGATTTTGGAAATTTCTAAACCAATTCAAACTCATTCCATTTTCAACCAAATCTCTTCCAATAAATTCCCTCCAAATGCATATCACCACTTCATCATCTTCTTCATCCTCTATCAACCACCATAAACCACCATGGCATCCACTAGAGCTTCCATTTCCAAAGCTTCCAAAAGACCAAAAATCAACATCATTCCACCAAAACAATTGTTTGTAGATTTAACTCAAGAAGACACCAAAACCCCATCACCCAAGCATCAACTCTCATCACCTAGTGCTCCTAATGCACCCTCAAAAACACCATCAACCAAAGGCACTTCCTCTTCCTCCATTGACTACACACCCAAATCACCAACCTCATCCATATCACCATCAACAAATGGTTACTTGAACTCACCAACATCCCCTCCTCCAAGAGTTCCTCCACCTCCTCCAACTCAAGAAAATGCATCAATGGACATCACTCTCACCCTTTCACCAATTACCCCACTTGATGTCCAATTTGCTACTCCATCACCCTCTCCACCTATCTTTGGTCATCCCATTCCTTGGAACCTTCTTGAGGCACATGGAGACTCATGTTTGTGTTGCATTCACAACCGTACTCTTATCTTTGGATTGAGAGATGAGCTCCAATGCATGTTTTCTCACATTGAATACATGCTTTCACAACCTCCACCACCCAACTCACCACCACCACCATCACTTTCACCAAACTAAACATACACCATGTTTAGCCATTTTCAAATAATTGTCAACCAAACCTTTTGCAAGCAAGTTCCATGGAATTCTAGGATCTTTGTAGTTTAAATTTTATGTATGTTGTACTAATATGCTTCAAGCATATTATTTCTACTTGATGTATGCATGCTTGTGTGTCATACACAATTATTATGTTTAATGAATGGCCTTTAGTCTTATGTTTTAATTATGCACTAGTTTTCTTTTTGGTTGATTGTATTATTCACATCCATAAAAGATAAGCCTAGTTGATATATATTTGTGATTGTTAGTTTACACAAATAACTTGACACTTGTTAAGCTTTATCAACATGTTTAAATATTTTTTTCCTAGTTGCTACATGTTAGAAATGGTTGTCTTGTTCGTCTAACTTGTTTTTGTAGCAAATATACCATAGCTCGATTCCTTGGTGACCTCGAACAAGGGGGAGTACACATCAAGGGGAGCATTTACTACATCGTTTTTACTAATGCTAATCGGCGGAGCCTTTTTGATTCTACAAAAAGGGGGATAAATGGAAATAAAACTTACTAAAAACTTGTTTAAAATTAATTTCACATTTAATGAGTTTAGATTTTGTAATCATCAAGAAGGGGGAGATTGTTGATAGAAATAAAGCCTAAAAACATTGTTAATATTTTTCGATCTCTCTACGTTTTAATAATCACAAAATATAAAAACAATTAATGAAAAATTAATTATAAACAAGTAATTAGTAGTAAATTTTCATTTCGAAAATTTAATCACTTAAAAATATGAATAAACAAATGCTTGATGTAGTTTATGATCAAAGAATTTTTTATGTAAACTCACACTTTTTATAAAATGACCTAAACATTTTTATATCTTTTACAAAACATTTTTAGATTTAAAAGAAATGTTTTATTTAAATAAATATTTTGAATTCAAATTTTCTACCCAAAACGGCTAAAAATGTTCCAGAAAACACCCCCCCCAGAAAATACAAAAAAGGGAGCGTCAGGCATGGGCGGCCCCCTTAATTATAACGGGCGGCCCCCTTAATTTTAAGGGGACCGGCACCCTAATTAAGGGGACCGGGCATATGTCTTTTTGTCACAGCTTGCCTATAAATACCAGACTATTCCCCACTGATTTTCTCACCTTTTGCACACAATTTCTTTCTGTTCTAAATCAGTTTATATACTCCTTTCATTCCTTTGATCATTTAATCATAAAGCTTTGTTTCCAAGTGATCTAAGCTCAATTCATCAAGTGCAAGAGAAGAATACTTCTTATCATCAAATCAAGAATTGTTATAGTATAGTTGATATAGTTGTGTAGTTGTGTTATATCTTGTAAATCATTTATGTGTATTGAGAAGGTGTGTATCGTAGTTGTGATCATTGTAAGTATAGTTAGATCGGGGTAATCTTAGTAAGTAGTGATAGATTGGTGTGATCGTAGTAGTGTCTTGGTGAAGTGAAGTTGTGAAGCAAAGTGATGTTGTAAAGTGAAGAGAAGTTGTGAAGTAGAGAGAAGTTGTGTAGTGAACCCAAGTTATGATTTGTTGTGAAGTGGTGTGTTGTGTTATGATAGATTGGTTCTAGCTAAGATTGGAACTCGACATTTCGCTTAGTGTCAAAAATTGGTGTAAGCTAAGTCGTGTACGGTTTTCTCCGCCTAAAAGGAGTTTGTTGACATAGTGAAGATAACTCTCGAGTTTGGTGCTCGGGGAGTGGAGTAGGGCAAAAAGGTACTTCATTACCGAACCACTATAAATCCTTGTATTATGGTTTGATCCTTCTAACTCTTATCTCTTGTCTTTCATATTTACTTGTCATTTACTTACATACTTGTATTGTTCATATTGTGCACATATTGAGATCACACAAAAGTCGAATCTAAATTTTTATAAACAAGCATAACATTAATTTAAAAAGCGGTAAACTATTCAACCCCCTTCTAGTTTCCACACATTTTATATCTAAGTATTTTCTTTAATACCGGTAGTTAAGCGTGCTCGTGTGAGGGTAGCACTAGTATGGGTGACCTGCCGGGAAGTTACGTAAATTAAAAACTTAAAAACATTATTTTTCATCATACCTAAATCATTATTTTGGGTTACCGGGTAAAATGCCAAAACTTATTTATTTTACTTATTTTTCTCATTATACTCTATATATTTATATTAATCTTCGTAATACGTTTCATCAAGTGGGTTGATGTGTTGTTGTGTGTAGGTAATATTTATTATCAAGTTTTACATTTATATTTTGCCGACTTTACCTAAAAACAACACTAACGGGCAGTGGACCCGATCAGTTGTAGCTTTGTTGGTAAGTAGGATGTCGATCACTAAGAGCGAGAACGTTAATTCCTAAGTCTACCAGTATTTTAGTTGTCTATGTTAGTTCTAAGTTAATTCTAAGTTAAACCTAATTCTAACGGATAAGGGGGTTTTCCAGTCTGAGAGACTAGCACAGGTTTTGTGGTAACTAAAATCTACTTCAGTCACGATAACACACGCAAGCATATAATCAGAATATAGAAGAGCGGTCAAGCCTATTATAAGGAAATTGTATTAACCATGATTAATCCAATTAAAACACAGGTTTGTTTATTAGTGCAATGATTGACTTATCTCGAGGGGTATATCATTCCTAGATTTAAGCGGTACTTCTTCCTAAACCCTAGACATGCTAATTATGTCACAATTAAACGCATCCGCATAAAGCAATCTTTTGTTGATTATAATATATCTTAGGAAAACAATAATGGTGATCTTATCAAATCCTAGCTCAACGAGACTTTACTAACTTACTGCTTAACGGCTTCTTACATACTAGTAGTCCACTATCCAAGTCCTTACCAAGGGAATCAGAACGTCATTTATTGATCCTAGGTCACCTGCTAGTCCAACTTGTTCACTAAACCAATGGTAAGGATAAGTCATTATTTGTGATCCTATGATTCTAGTAATGTAAGTAGCTATATGGAGAGCTATCCCGGTTAATCTAGTCTACTTGGTCGGCACAACTAGATACAAAAACACGTAAACGAGTATAAATTGATAAACATAATCAATAATCAACTATAAATTAAGCAATCAAAATAAACAAACAAAACATTAAATCTTCATAAACATGGCTAATACCTAAAGGTATAAGCCAATAACCATTGTATCAAATACAAACATAATAAATGAATTAACCAAGGTAACCTAACTGAGTTACACGAATGATACCAAAATTTGAATGATTATTAGAGTATAGATGATTACAAGGTGTTTCCTATGGAATTAAGCACGTTGCGATACCTTCTTTGCTCTTTTTGCCTTCTGAAAATCGACTTCTGTGGTTAGGGTTTCAAAAATATGTTTAAGCACACCCAAAACTAGTGTTTAAGGATTTGTATTTATAGTGTCTAGAAATTCGTCCATACGTCGTGTTGGTTTAGGTCAATACGGCGTAATGGGGGTTTCTTGGAGTAAGGACCACATTCAATATCTTCTAGAATCTTTCAATACTTGATCATGGATACGGCGTATAGAGTCTTCTGGATACGGCGTATTGCTCTTTAATTCTTTGTGGTTACTTATGAAGTGCATGCACAGATACGTCGTATCTTCCTTATTGGATACGGCGTATGAGTTGTCAGAACAGTATCTTGAGATTTCTTCGTTTAAGCTCCAAAATGCGTGCTTTTTAGCATAACTTCACCAATTACTCCATAATTACTGCAATTATCAAATATTAATTATTAAGTACCAATTCGTGCAACAATTATACAAAATAGGTAAGAAACATGGGATAAATGATGCTATAAAAGTGACGTTATTTGATGTCATCAAGGGTGGTAATATATGCTTGCGTGAGGAAGGGAAGATATTCTTTTTTGTAATGATTCAAATTTCGTCTCTTCAGTTTTTCCGACGGGTTCAAACATGTCGCTTCGATGTGCATGACGTCATCATGAGCACTGAATACACGCGTGTCTAGCTAGCCTTTTGGAACACGCGTCTGTTTGTGTTGTGCAGGGCCGAAAGGCTTGGGCCATCTGTCTTTCGCTATCATTTTTTACCACGCCTATGAATAGGGGCTAAAGGATAAGAAGTTATGTTTTTAAATCCTTCCCCTTAAGTCTTAACCTCCCCTTAAAATTCTTCGATTTCTCTACATTTTAACCGACGGCGGTTTCTTTGTTGAAGGTGTTGCTTTTTGCTTGAATCAATGAGAGAAAAATGGCGAAACAAGGTTGGTAGCACTTTTCTCTCTTGTCGGTTTTTATGAGAACTTCTTTCCATTGATTCTATGCCTTATTTTATTGCATGATGTCTCGAGTAGGTCAAGCCCTTGTTCATGATAACCCTAGTGGGGTCAAGTTTATGAAGTATACCAACTTCATACGTGACCATGAGTGGGTTAAACCGCATTCGCCTCGTATTTTTGCGGATGTCGAGAGGGTGAACCAACCACTGCCACGTGGTGTAACTGCTTTTTATCTAGAGTACGCGCAGAATTGTAACATTAGGTTTCCCATGCACTCATTCGTGTTTGAAATTCTTCGCATGTATTCCCTTTCCTTTTCGCAGATGCACCCCTTTGGCTATCAAAGGGTTAATGCATTTATTTTGGTTTGCGTTGCTTTAAGCGTACCTCCCAGTTTGTGTGTTTTCCGATCAATGTTTGTTTTGCGGAAGCATGGGTCGTGGTGCTCTGTAGAAAAGCATTCTCGTTACAAGAACACTTTTTCTATTGTTATTGCGAAGGGTTTGTCGGGTTGGCATACGAACTGGGTACTGGTTGATACATATGAGGATATCTTGTCCTTTCAATTCGTCAGATGGAGTAATAATGTGAACCTTGACTCTGAGGATCTATTACCAATTCCTCCAGGTCTTGAGTTTGATTCGTATAACCGTTTGCACGACATGACCATTTTGGGAGGCCAATGTTGGAGGGTGCGTTAGTCCAGGCTGGGCTTAGCCCGTGCTGGCCATTAGGAATGGTCCTTGTGTTGCATAGGTATGATCAGGGTGAGTTGTTATCCTTTCACTTGCATTTTAGCTTTCGTGGTTTGCATAGATTCTAACCGTAAGCCTTTGTTTCTTTGCAGTTATGGATATTCTTTCCCTGCTTGTTGCATCTGATGACGAGGGTGTGCTTGAGCGTTCCGAGCCGACCATTCCTCATGCGAGTCCTAATGCTGTTGAGGGGCATGTTCCTCACCCATTCATACTTGAGATTTTGGGACAAGTGGTATTGTCTTCCTGGCCCATATGAGGAAGTGCTTGCTTCCTATTATGTTGGTTGTGAGTCTTCCACTGCCTCACGTTAGATTGTACATCTTAGTACTTGGCGGCGGTTGAAGATAATTTTCCCATGCGCATGTACTATGCGGCCTGGAAGATGCTTTACCAGGCTAAGTGTAGTTTGGGTTTGTATGTATTGTCGTTTGGGTTTTGTATGGTCCTCTCATGGTGTTACTATTGTAAACCTTTTGGGGTGATTGGGTTTTGATTCGAGCGTGTTATTTTTTATATTAGAGCTGTGTCCATTAATATTTATACGACTATCAAAAAGGGTTAAAAGTATTTCATAAAATACATTTAATCACATACTTATTAGACTTAATAAACAAATTAGAGGTTAGATTGTACTTTTCGAAACAATTAACTAAATGAGTCAAGTTAGGAGTTGACAAAAATAGTCTGGCTAAATTGAATCCTTCAGTTTGAACAAAATATGAATTATCATATTTTAAATCTTATCTGACAAAAAATATATAATGATCCTATATATACATACTTTGAATATGAAAGAAGAAGTTGAAACAAGACAAAGACAGAGAAAACCAAAATAAAAAAAATCATAACAAAGAAAATAAATTAAGAGCAAAAGAGACATTAAGGAGGTTTTGTAAGACACCTCATCCACAACTAATTCAGTAAGAGGTATATGTCACTTACTTGCCGTAGACTCTTAATAAACAGAAAAAAAGCACTCTTATCATTGAATGCCTCTTACCACCTCTTAATGACATGAAAAAAATAAACACACTTTTTGGATCAAACCTCTGACCGCGTTTTAATAAACCAGATTAAGTGGCGGTTACAAGACATTTCTAAAAAAACAAACACTACCTTAATATAACTAGCATGTTACCCGCGCAAAGCAGCGGTTTTGAAGGCATTAAAAAAAATTAATAAAACTATATCAAAATGGATGTTGAATTAAAGAGCATAATATTTTAGATAATATGGTGAAATTAAATCATAAAAAACTAAATAGATAAAAAGATATTTCAATTTAAAAATAAAGATGGTTTTTTAATTAAGAAGTGACACATGTCTTTAAGATGTGTTTCCCTAAAATGAGATGAATGGTTAAGATTGCACATAACAAAAAGTTGTTACAAAAGGTTGTTAAATAAAATGAGATTGATGTGTTCTTAAAAAATGATATTTCCATAAAAAGAAAGGGAAAATTTTGAATTTTCAAACTTTTTATATATAAAAGTGTCCAAAATGCTTTATAATGTAGTATAAATTTTGGACGGATGGTTATGTGACCGCAGGCGACCGCGTTTACCCCTGCCACCTCAACGTTAACTCAACTTTCTCTCTCAAATACCAAACACTAAACCAAATGCTAGTAATGGTGACCGGAGGGGCAACCGAACAAAATTTTTTTTATTAAAGTTTCATTAATAATTGAAAAACTTTACAATAATAATCCAAATAAAATTAAAAACATTATAATAAAAATTAAAGCGCTTCTTGATTTGTTTGATGTCAAATGTGTTCCACTAAATCGGCTTTAAGATTTAGATGAGTTTTCACGCTATATATATCTTCAACAACTTGTAACAAATCTTTTTCCGATAGTACGAGATCGTCTTCACGATGTACATCCTTCAAAAAATAGCCAGGAGAGATTGTCATCTCTTGGTCTTGGATAATCATATTATGTAATATGATGCAAACACCACCTCCGTAATTCTCTTAAGACTTCGTGGCCGTGCCGAAGTTTTTATTATATTCCACTTTTTCTTTAGTACGGCAAACGCTCGTTCAACATATTTCCTTGATGCTTCATGCGCGTTTTTATACCTTATTCGCTTCGTATTATTCGCGCCTGGCTGTGAAATAGACTTAATAAGAGCAATCCATTCCGCATATATACCGTTAGCCACAAATGGAACTTATGATGCTTTTCTTTGTTTGATATCGTTTAAAAGAGGCGGTTGACGTATAAATTTGATTTTGTTGTTTGAACCAACAACATCAAAGAACGCATGTCAAATCAATAAATCTTACGGTTGCTTATGCTTGTTTGTGGGTTTATGTAATATAAGCCGAAAAACGAAAAAACAATAAACCGGAAAAGAAAAAAAAGTGAAACAAGAACACAAGTCTTTACTTGAACACTTTAGAGTCCTCCACTGTTCCAACAAACACTCGTCCTTTTCAATGACTCATCACCATTATCAATCATGACCACCGTGACGTCATCATCATCATCATCCAACTGGCTGACCCGCCTCCGTACATCCAAAGGCTTCCCCGACTCCACACACACCGACCTCGAACACTTCCTCTCCACTTCCCTCCCCCAATCCCAATCCCAATCCCAATTCCCTCCCCCTAAACCCCTTCTCGCTGACGTCACCTCTCCACACCCATTGCCACCACATGACGTCATCTCCAACGTCTTGTCAGACCTCTTTTGTTTCAACAACAACACATCCGATACTAGAAAAACTAGCAGGAAACAGATTAATCCGAAACAATGCGTTTTCGCGAAAAACTCGCTTGTTTTGAGCTCGCCCACTAGTAGGAAACAAGTTAGGCCTAATGTATGCGTTGTGGCGAAAAATACCAAAGTGAGGGAATGTGGAGAGGAGGAGGAAGTGGAGGAGGAATGGGAGGATTTTACGGAGACGGAAGTGACGGTTATCGATACGAGTGTGGCGAATTGGAAGTTTGAGAAGGTGTTGTATAGGAGGAAGAATGAGTGGAGAGTTGGCGAGAAAAGGCGGAGGGATGGGGGTGAGGAGGATGGGGAGGGGGAGAGAAACAACAAGAAGAATAAGAAAAAGTTGAAGCTTTGTGGGGAATGGAAGGCGCGGGATAAGGAGAACGGTGAGAAAACGAAGCAGAAAAAGAAGAAGAAGAAGTTGAAGTTTGTAAATAAGGAAGGTGATGTTGCTGGATCCAAGTTTGTTCAGGTATATAGCTCTTTAGATGTTATGTTGGATTTCGTTTTAACGTGTGTAGCTATGATACGTTATGTTAGCTTAGCTATGATACGGCAGTAGACTCGATGTTAAGATGATTTGCATTGTGGTTTAGATCATAGTACGCGATTTACTCTCAGTAGCAGTTTTTTCTGTAAAAACGTTTGGTAACGTAGATGTAGGTTCAATCACAATGTGTAAAACACCTCCTAAATGCTCAACGCTCCTAAATGCTACTTCATGGAGCGTTGGAAAATGAGCATTCCAAAAAAATAGATAAAGCTACTAGTTACTTGCCAAATGAGCATCAAAGATCACAACGCTCAATGCTCACCGTTCACCGCTCCTAAATGCTCTGTGCCAAACACACCGCGTTATTTTCCATGTAAGTTGTAAGTGTATTAAATTGAGGCTTGTTCTCTGTGGATCATTTCCTTAGTTATGGAGATCTTTTATTTATAAGCTATGTGCCTCCACGTTAATCATGTTCCCATCTAATTCACTTTGTATCTCTGAGTTGTCGGTGCCTATGGTTACTTCCAGCCAACTTATGAAATAAGTTATAGCTTGGCTTATTGCTATTTATTTGCATATTTCTATCCTGATTCTCGTTGTGGAGCACCTTTTTTTAGAAGGTATAATACAGCGATTATCATGATTGAGTAGAACTAAATTAGATATCTGATAACTTCGTGCATTGCAAAGATGATGTGCGCGGACGATTTAGATACAATTACACCTTTTAAAAGGTTCAGGTTTTTTAATCAAAAGGCTATTAATGACTGATGAGCTGCTTTACATGCTGTTCTGTAACCTCTTGTAGGTTGTATGCTATCTGTATAGATGGTTGTCATAAACAAACTTGGCATTATGAACTGACTGATGGGATTTATCTTAGACCAATTTAGATTGCACGTTTACAGTACACCAGATCTAGTAGTGTTTGTCCTAAATAGTAAACTTTAAATAGCTTAATTAGCTCATGTATATTGATGTGTTAGTTTGGTAAAATATTTCGTTAGCACAACTTATAAGCTGTTATGTAATTGTGCTTTACTGGAATTTGTTACATTGTTTGTAATTGCAGCAGATGCAATATTGTTGTACTAAACTGTGATAACGTTATTCCACAACTATATTGGATAGCGGAAAGATGACTTTTATGGTATCTAATCACTAGTTATAGATTTATGCATATCAATTTACAAATTGCGATTTGTAGTTAGGTGACATGCTAATTTTTTCCTCTTCATGGATGCTCCCTAAAAAGACTAAATTAGAACAAAATGATGTTCCGATTCTGTTTTGGGCCATCAAGAGCCACTTTATGTTATCTACTCATATTTATAAGACAATGCGCACTTCATCATAAAACATGTGCGCAGAACATGTTCTGACCCTAATACCAATCATTCAATTCCACCAAATTGTGTAACAAAATCGTTATCTTATAAAGTTGGAGTGTCTTGATTGTGCATCGGAAACTCTTTTGGATTGAGAGTGTTCAATTTAAAACTATATACACCCAAAGTGTGCATTTCAAAACTTTTGGACAGCATCCGAAACTTTCGATTACGCATAGGGTAGGGGTTATGGATTTTCACTATAAATTCACACCTTCCGATTATGGATTCTGAAACCCTAAATTCACATCCTACATCTTCTACTTCCGCCTCCAAACTACTTTTTGCATCCCCGGCGCCATCTTGTCAACCTCCTCTCCCTCCTCGTTTCGATCATCTTGATCACTTACGATCAATGCCTTGCTCCATCCCAAACACTGTTGGAACATCTGATTGGCTCTCCCGCCTCCGTGCCTCCAGAGGCTTCCCGGACACTGATAACATCGGCCTCGAAACATTTCTTTGCTCTATCAGAAAAGATGATTCCGAAACGTGCACCGAGTCTGTTCTGCTCAAAACACCCCAACTTGACAAACATGAAGATGGTGAGGATATGCAAGGGCGTGATGATAATGCAGACGGAATTTCATTGCTGGCGCCTTTGACTTGGAGTCGTAAGCGTAAACGTACCGTCAAGAAAGCCAATCAAGATTTTAAGGTGGTGGATCCTGTAGAAGAGGAAGAGAAAGGTCATTTGGATCTTTTGGGGTGTTCGCAAACAGAGTTTACGGCTATTGATACTAGTCTTCCATCTTGGAAGTTTGAGAAGACTTTGTACAGGAGAGGGAACGTTTGGAAAGTTGGGGATAAAAAAGGCAAGGGATCAAAGAGACGTGATATAAAGAAGAGTAAAAAAAGTTACAAGAAACAACAGTGTGTTAGAACCTGTGCTGCATCGAAAAATTCAGACACGGTTTCATCACCGTTGCCGTTGACTTTGACTTGGAACCGTAAACGTAAACGTACTGCCAAAAAAGTCAACCAAGAATTGAAGGTAGCGGACTGTGTAGCAGAGGAGGAGAAAGGTTATTTGGATCTTAGGGCCATAGATGCGAGTCCTCCATCTTGGAAGTATGGTAAGATGTCATATAGGAATAATAATGTTTGGAGAGATGGGGATAAGGGATTAATGAGCCGTGATAGAAAGAAGGGAAAGGAGAGTCTGAATGAAAGTGGTGATGTACAAAAGAAGAAATTGAAGCGACATGCTTCTGCAGCCAAATTGCGTGATGCAAAAGAGGGCTGTGAGAAACAGAAGAATCTGAACATGTGCAATTCAGTGAAGTATGTAGACAAGGGAAAGGCTATGGTTCGATCAAAATGCGCTCAGGTAAAAAGCTATTCAGTAGCCTGTGAATATTATAGTATGTTGTGTGTTAGAAATTTAGATTGTTAATACATGTGGTCTTCATGATTTTTGTTTGTGGATTTTTTTTTGAATGCATTGTTTCTTTATTTGGGAAAATGCATTATGTATACGCACTATCTAAGTACGCTCTGTGCGTCTACATTAATTATGTTTCCGCATCTGTTTCTTTGTCTTGGTGTTTCATTTGTATCAGTATGGTTTGAGTAGTCTCCTATATATGCCTCCTAGCTAACTTATGAAAAGCGTTACAGCTAGTTCTGCTCCTATCTAGATATATGTGTGTACTGATTTTGAATGTAAAATAGCTTAAGTGCTATGCTTTCTGGAGAAGGTATAATGCTATCAATCCTAAGTAGCACTAAGGGGCCTGTCTGCTAACTTATGCATTGCACCCTTCACTAAGTCTGTTGCACTGAACGTTGTGAAAGACGTAGGTTCAGTTTTCCAAACTAACATGCTGGTGATGAGTGTTGTGCTACTTTAGATGGTTTTCTAAGCACCCCATTGAAGTCATAAAGTTATCACCCATCTTTTAGGATGACTGTCATAAGCATATATGACATAATTAACATTGCTTAGAGTCTTAGACAACTTGCAGCTTTTTCCCTATTGTAGCTATTCTAGTAGTGCAGCTGAGTCATGTAGTTCTTTATTCAGCTTTATTGATTGTATGTATATACTTGTGTAGGGGCATGACCAAGGGAAGGCGATGGTAGCTGCTAGTGAAAAGAAACAGGATAATTGTAGCCAAGTGCAAGAAAAAAGGCATGTAATCATATCTCGAACATGCTTTCTTGATAAGTATATGAATGTAGGTAAAACAAAGTATGTTCTCTCTGTTAATGGGTTTATTTTTTTGCAGGGTCCTCAAAAAACAAATCGATGGCGGGTCATCTGTGATTCTTATTAAAAGCATTCCAATAACTAATAAAAAGGACATGTCAGGCATTTCAAAGAGCTGTGTGAAATTGCAGAAATAGATGGCGGGTGGTGGAGGAGCTAAGCAAATAGATGGGTGGTGGTGGAGGAGCTAAGCAACTCTAGATGAACCCATATCTCGATTAGTGGCATGGTTGGAAGCTGATTTGCTTTGTTTTCCATATGAAGTCCAATTTCAACTGGATGGTAAGGCTGATTCATTTATTATGCGAGATTGCTCTTGCGAAACAAACAGTTTGTTATTTTGTTTTTCTGTTTCTTTTTTTTAAATTTAAAACTATTCAAGTTTTACAATAGAACGCTTGGTTGTGAAAGTATTGTTTTTTGAGCCAAACTAGAACTATGGTTGATGGCTGGTTTATATGTGTTACTTACCAAGTCGGCTGTTGCCGCTTGGCTCTTTAAATCTTTAATATAGCAGAGGAACGCAATGACTACCCCCTGTTATTGACCCATTTATTGATACACGGTTGTCTTTTTTACTTCATTGTTATCATCTCCTTTTGCTTCTTCGTCCCATAACAAGGGACCCGTATGACGCACAATGGATCTGTCTTATACTTACTGGAGAAATGCCATATTTTTCAAACGAGTGTGTGTGCTGCAGAGTAATCAATTTCTGGCACGAGATTTTTTATGTTTGTTTTTTTCTAGTAGGAATTCTGAAAGGTTCGGTTTAGGAGCTATCTGCCACAGACCATATTATTAACTAGGTGAAGCAGCAACCTGGTAATTGGGTATTGGTTTCGATTTGTGGTCAATTTTCGTGTATCCTGGGGAAAAATATAATAAGGAAAAAGTTATAATAATTAAATTTGGAAAACGCAGAGAAACTAAGACTAGCAGCTAGGGGTGTCAAAAAAACCCAACCCGAACCCGAATAAGCCAATTTGGGTTATTCAGGTCAACCCGAATGCTAAATTGGGTATGGTGTGGGGTTAAATATGTTTGCCTAGCTTGGGTTCGGGTCGATGCAATTGACACAATAAGGATTTTGTAATATTTTTTTTTTGAAATGTTTTATAACTTATCTATGAAAACTTATAGAGCTAGGCAAGTTTTTGATCATTTTACTCGTATCCGGCTTGGCCCGAACCCGAACGGACCCAACCCGAGTGAACCGACATGAGTTGACCCGAACCCGACTAACTTGAGATCTAAATAGGGTTTGGTTTGGGTATGTATGATATTTTTAGCCTCGACCCGACTTGACCTGAACCCGATTAACCTGTCCTGACTAACACCCCTACGAGTAGTAAACCTACCACCGAACCCAATGTCACATCATCAATACACTCATTACCAAACCCTTAACACCAAACACACCAACAAACACACGTCACTTGAACACAAATATGGTCACAACAAACTCTCACCAAGTTTTCGCTCAGTGATCCCAACCACTAAACCACCTAATTTTTTTGCACCTTCACGCGTTATCTTGCACATTTGTAACGACAATAACGCGTCATCCGTGAGGGCTTTCTCTACACACAATCTCATAGTCGTAAATGAATTCAAGATGTTTTGTATTGAGGATTGCATTGATACACACATACTTTATTCATCTGAAACATGATTTGCATTCATGTTCACCTGTAAATTGAGAATTTTTCATTTTATATCGATCACATACTTCATGTTCAGATTACACTGAGTTTTTGGGGTCAGACTATCTCATCTTAAGGATGGACACTTATATGTAGCTTCCCCACACCAAAC
This sequence comes from Tanacetum coccineum, assembly GCA_026074375.1. Classification (NCBI taxonomy): domain Eukaryota; kingdom Viridiplantae; phylum Streptophyta; class Magnoliopsida; order Asterales; family Asteraceae; genus Tanacetum; species Tanacetum coccineum. The sequence goes on along the minus strand of BQNB010039386.1, from coordinate 19,377 downwards.
AAATTTGTAATGTATTTTTTTTAAATACATGTTTTTTGTTGTTTGTTTTTTTGGTATTTGCCCCCACAGCCATAAAATCTACTCATGCAATTGTTATAAACCTTCAAAGTTTGCCCCCTCGACAACAATTTTATGGCTTTGCCGTTATATCACAATGTTTTTAAAGCGCGAGCAATATCTTAGCTGAACACAAAATTTTAGGGAAAACATGCGGAGTTTAGCTAAAATTTTAAATTAGTCAATCTCTTGTATGATTGATGTTCTTGCTTACCGAACCCAATATGCAAAATTTAATATTCAGCATACAGATAACTTTTGACCCGTTTTGATCACTTTTGTTTTCAACTATAGTACGGGTCAAAGCCATCTAATATTCAGGTAAGCGTACATCTAAACAAAAGTGTACTTTTAACTTTAACCTGTTCATATTAGAATTCACACAAGTTATACGCAGTCAAGAATCCATCTTACATAAGAACATGATACCCAAAACTGGAGGCATTACATAAGAATCCAAAGATTGGCTACAGACATTTGAAAGGAAACAAAAAGGGGCCATCAGAAAGTCTAGGGACGGTCTTTTCCTTGCTTGTTGCAGGCGACCTGATTCGCTCACACAGCCCAGTGATCATCTAATCGCAAACTCATATTTAATATTCCTCATCTTGGTCATCACTGTAAGCATTGTCATCTTGGTCATCACTGTAAGCCTTCCTAGTGTAGGCATTTTCATCATCTGAATCCTCGTCATATGCGTTGTCATTGTATGTGTTTTCGTCACTATCACTATCACTATCTAACTTATCTTTACGGTTCAAAGACTTAAGAATGCGCTGATACTTTTCAGGGCTATCCCAGTATGTCGGGGTAGTAAGGATTGCTGTTTCCAACCAATATGGATCTTGTGGAATTCTGGCTCTGAACTTCTGATAAAATTTAGCGAAATCATACATTATGGTCCTTATACGAGGACCCTTTTTACCAGATAGAAAGTCAAAAGTATCTGTTATGAAGAGCATAACTGAGTCACCCGCAATGATGTACAAGTACTGAAAACAGAGACAACAATTGTTCATTAAAACAGCATGTCAAAAATACTCCTAAGGCTCTACAAGATGATTTGTGTATTTCAGCAATACGAGACCATGCAGAATATGAATGGGTCGATTTTAGTTGAGTTTTATCTCAAGTGGGTCAACAACAAATTCAACTATAAAAAAATTCCTAAGATTCTAGAACATTATTCGTTTTAAGATGTTACCTAACCCACCGGTCCCAACTATCTTTCCCTCTAAGTCCATCCAACTCTATGACACGAGCATGCAGATTAGATAATAATCCCCATAACCGAGAAAAATAATGTAATTATTATTGAGGATTGTCCAAATACATTGCAACATGTCTTTTCCCTGGGGAAGATTGCTCTGCATATTTACCTATTTTACCATTAGCAATAACTACATAAGGCTGGTGAATATAATTGGAGTTCCACAAGTTTTCGAACCTTTATTGGCTATAAGGTATTTGATCATTAGTCGTAGACATGTACCCAATTACACAGTAAGCAAAACGTTGCTGTTTCTAAAAGGATTTGGGTACATATTTCAGCTAACTTTATGATAACATTACTTATTCGCATGAGTGAACATAATGTTCAAAAAAAATTGTGCATTGTCTCTAGCTTCCAGGCCAGAAAACAGGTGTTTTGACCAATATTTCCATGTATTAATTTGTTAGCTTGAATATTCTGCAACGGCTAATGAGTTGAGAAAATTATATGTTCAGCTTTTGGTGAAAGGTATACTCATAAAAAGTGATTTATACAGTACACAAGGTACTGTCATGGGACAGCATATATCACCGGGTTAGGTAATGTGTCAAAACAAGATTTGATTGCAACAGGACCTTTTTCTTACGGGTTTAAGTTGACCCACTAACACTTTTTTGCCCAATTTAACAAAATTCACAGATGACAGATGTTATAACAATATTAATACAAAACTAATGAAAATAGTTGAGAAAACTGATTAGGAGGTTAATAAAAACAGAATCTAGTTGATTTCACCCTATTTCGACTCATTTGACTCATTCCTTTATCCAAATGATCAAATTTGGCCTTTTTGATCAAGAATACAAACAAAATCAACCCATAGTTCAAATCTTAAATAAGGACAATTCTTTAAATAGCTATGAAAAAACAAGAAAGAGTTGATTAAACATATTACCAGAACAATAAGCGCAAGGATTGCCAAAGTCGCTTGCAGTATATCATCCAACATCCCAGCAAAGCCTTCGTCCTCTGGTCCGCCAAACCCGCCACCACCACCACCACCGTCACCGCCACCACCACCTGGAGGATTTCCCCCTTCATAGTAATCTTGTTTCTCCATCTGTTGTCTCAGTACATCCTCTAGTGACTGTTCCTTCTTAAAACTGCTCATAGCATTTTCAATGGATTTCCATGGGGAAGCCTGCTAAGAAATTCAACTTAATCCTCAAATCATATTGTGTCCTTGTCCTAATGCATAAACCTCTTTTAGCTGATTGCAACACAGATACATTTTTGCTAAAACCGAGTGAAACAAAAGACACACACCATATACATGCGCATGTAGAGATACATATCTACCTCAGAAATCATTCTAGATGCTCCTAAAGTTGCATGATACCCTACTTACCTAAGTAATCAAAGATATTAAACATGGAATCAAACATTAGGCACTATAACAACAATACTCAATCCCGCCGGAGCGGGGTATGGGGGAGGTAGAATGTAGACACATCATACCCCTACCCTCAGGGTAAACCCAAGAGTAGGGAGACTTCCGTCAAGTGTATGTGTGAAGTGAGAATGTGCTCAAATACATGTGAATGTGTGTCAATAGAAGCTATGTAAGCATTTAACACAGCATGATCAGTTATCGGGCCAGAGACAAATATCATCATAAAGTATTAGAGAGAACAAATATTGACATATATGAAAGCATAAGACATATAAATGCATAAGAGCACACACGTGGACCCACAATATGATAAAGATATGGATAGAAGCATATACGAAAAGGGCATACATAAGCATACAAGCATAGGGGAACGGGAGACAATATTAGCATAAGCGCAGGCAGAGAAATTGGGCATATGAGCAAATATAATTATATGTCCTAAAGGTGCAAAATAAGTTCGTAGACTGACATAGCTATGGGGCTCTATGCCTAAAGCAAAGGCACAGGCAAATATGTACACGTGGGGCAACTATAAAACATCTAAAAGCATAAAGGGATCTAGCTATAAATCTCTATACCTACCATCTCCGTTCTATCTTCGATCTAGCTATAAACCAAACATTGGTACGATGACGAGATTTACATATAGATATTACATATGTACATTTTTAAAACAAATTTTCACCTAATGAGTATGCATGGGGTGCCTCAATTGGTTGAGTTTATACAGTTAATTACTCTAGCTACATTACATCACCCACTCCTTCCGTCTAGGATGAAAATCCAATACTGCCTCTGTTCAGGAATCTAAGGGCCCGTCAAATATATTCCAGATTATAATAGGCGAGTACCCGCACATTGCGTCGGAGATTTTAAAGCGGCAAATAATCATAGTTGCAAAATTGTGATTAAGTGTTTCGTGTATGAAATGGATGAATATTACTAGTATTTATTGGGTCAAACTTTAGCTTATAAATAGTCATGTAAGGAAAGTATATGGGTGTAAAGTATAATATTGGAACTTTGGAAGGAATAGGGAGTAAGGTTAGATTAGTAATTTCACAGTTCTCACTTTGAGAGTTTTCAAGCAAATTTGTTTTCTCTTTATATATAGGAGAGAAGAGATGTGCAAAATAAACTTGTAAAGTTAGAAGTGCTTAATAAGCCAAAATATATTTTTAATAATCTACTTGAGTGTTAGATGTAGCAGTAATCTACAGATCTTATGACTTTGCCATAAAACATGAGGCGACAGACTCCCCCAGATATGGGCCGTGAAGGGTGAATCAAGTTCAGGAAAAAGTACTTTGGTTCCCAGAATGACGGCAGGAGCCATGCAGCATATGAATGATTTAATTTATAAATACAAAGAGCATTGAGAACGATCATTAGTTGGAAACAGCCTGGATGTGATGGAGGCCGGACTAAGGTTTTCATTATAAGGCATCGGCAGGCACATGCACTTTGAGGGCCATGAATGATTTTCATGTAGACTATCTGGAATGCATATCTTCGAAGCTTGTAAGCTAATATAATCTGACTGAGACATCATCGTTCGGGCCATTGTCAAACAGTATAGAGAAGGGACGCCGAAGGCAATTGGGTACAGTTTCTAAGATTGAAAACATTCAGTATCATAATTAGATGAAGCTTGAAGACGAGCAAAAAGAGGCTTGCTGAAAGAACAGCTGAATGGCGTCTATGAAAGCATCAGGTGGTGGCTGTTTTAAATACTGAGTTGGGTTATCTTTGAGCAGGTAGTGGAAAGACATGGAATTTCGGAAGAAAATCATATGCTTTTCATTTATCCCACTGTCAGTACATAGTAACCAAATTGGTTACAATAGCCCTGAACTTAAGCTTTTAGGAATACTCAAGAGTCGAGACTAATATCCAAATACAGCTGGAGCTATCTTAATTTGGCTTTTTCTTGCAGCTATATACCCCCCATAGGCCATAGCTAGTCACGTAAGGATGCCGACGAGTATCAAACTATCAATCTGTCATCAGTGAGTTAGCATTAAGATAACAACGTATATCTTAACCACACATGCAGCCTTTTGTAGCTTACGACAGGACCACAATAATAGGTTAATATAGGAGTACAAGAAGTGGATAAGATATAGTTACGCTAACACAAAATCAGACATTTTAGATGATGAACATAGCTTTTAGATATCATAGATAATATTAACTAGTATTAGAAATGTCATAAAGATACTAGTAGGGTTTACTCGTGATTATGTGGTAACAAGATAAAGGACTTATTTCTGCTGATTTATTAGTTTCACACTTGCTAACGACATAAAAGAAAACCAAAAAAAGCTTGAAGAAAAGCTTCAATCTGGTTTCAACTCTCACTTTTCTTTCTCCTTTTACAGAACACTTGTCATGGATACATACACACATACTAACATATATCATGATATAAACAACAGATGCCTACCTCATTGCCATTTTTCGGTTCCCCTTTGCCACCAAATGAGCAGACAGGTGTGCATTGTTGATAACGAGTTGCACCAGTTCTTGGTATCATGTTACATTTCATTAACTCTGTGAATTTCTTTGACGAGCCTAATGTTGGTTTAATGGCATTTTGAAGATTAAGTATGTTCAGTGGAGAAATGCCGTGTGTATCTGATCTACGGAGTGTGTTATATTGATTTGGGAGACGCAAAGAAGGCCGTACTGAAGTGACTTGAAGGTAGCTCATCTCATCAACTTGCTTATTTATCGTATGCAAAACATTGAAATTACACTAAAGGAGAGTTGATGCTATTTCGTAGTTCAGATAAAGCTGCAAAAAATTGAATGAACCATGATGTTATGCAAGCATTAAAAACTAAAAAGCACAATACGCATAATCGAAGCAGGTTTATCAGTTTTAGTTACATATGGATGAATATATATGGTTTCTGTATAATCTCCTAAAAAGGGAACTTAAACAGATTCGACCAATTTATACTGCTATTGCATACAACCTCCTAAGTCGTTCTATTTCATATATTCACATCCTCATGGCAATACCATTGTTTTCATATCATAACTAATTATTCTTAAAACTTTTAACAGAACTCGAAAAAAAGGGGTTTGCAGCCAACCTAAACCAGTCCGTTTCAACTTTCAACCCGTAACTACAAAAGATTACCCGTTTTGACATGGCACCTTGCAACCTCTAGCGCTATTTTCAATTTTTCATTAATAAAGTATAAAAAGGTTGTCACTCTTATATCAAAGCAAGCTACAATTGAAAAAAAAAACAAAAAACTAGAAAAATACGACTTTGCTCAGCAATATGGGCATTTATACAATAAGCTCGATATACAAAATGAGCCAACTATCTGATTTTGGCAAAGCCTTTACTTGAACCTTATAGAATTTAGCCTTGTTCTCTAATAATGTCATCTATCACAAAACCATAAGTACATTATACAATAAACTTGTTCATTTCCACAAACCAAACAGAATCTCTAAGCAGTGACGGAACCGTATTATAAAGGGACCGCGTGCACAAAAAATTTCAACTTTAATATAAGGATACACATATTTTCGGACCGGGTGCAATGAGGAAAAATTTGAGTTTTTTACGAAAAATCAACACTACAAAACATATGCCTCTAAGCTAATTCAAAAGCCTAAACAAAAACACAAAAAAGTTCTCAACTTTGACAAAATTAACCCAATTTAAGCAAATGGGTCATTTTTCAAATTTCAAGAAAACCCAAAATCAAGAAAAGCATACAGCTATCAAGATAATACTACCACACAAATATATAAGAAAAAGAACCCAACTTAATAGAACAATGCGTAAATAAGTTGCAGTTAAAATAATATGGTGAAATATACTTACAGAATAAGATTAAGATGAGGGAGGTCGGAAAGCAGTGATACTGGTAGAGGTGAAACAAGATGGATAACATACCTTGAAAGAAAGAGTTATTTACCAGAGGTATCCTTTGACTATTGGTTAACTTACATTTCTAGTCCTTATATCTTGGTGTGGCAATCGTGTAATGTTCGGGTTAACTTATTCTCACAATCGCCTCAACCTCAAACACAACTCATTTATTAATCATGTCACAATCTTTAACTCTAACATGCATGTCTATAACTTGTATGACATGTGTAAGCCTCGTGTAACATGTTTAAGCAAACAAGTCAAGCGGGTGGGTATGTGTATGTCGATAAGTTAAGAGTTAACTAGTTTATGTCTCGAGATTAAAGTAATTGTTATGAAAATTGATAAAAACATACATAAAGTGTTAGCATGTATTAATTGTATTGGGCTCAAGCCCGAGTCTAGAATATTCCCTTTATGTATTTATATTATGTATTTAATATTCATTGTTGAAGACGGAGAGATTTACACTCCTACATGGTATCAAGCCTCCAAAACCCTAATATCCCAGTCGTACTATACAAACATCCCTCGACTATTATTTTCATCCCAAAATTTTGATGTTGGTGATTTGTGTTAAGGTCACAAGTCCACACCCATATTCAGTTTTGTTAAAGTTGTGCACATGTCACGACTGTTTTTGTTCACAGGTTCAATTCGTGCTAAGGTCACGGGTTGCTTTGTTCGTTTGGTTTATCTCACAACAATATCTTTTTTTTACTTGTTCTTGGTAAAAAAGTGGTATATCAGTTGGTCCTTGTTCTAGGTAACAAGGTGTTTTTGATTCATTGTTTACTTGTTCTTAGGTAACAAGTGTGTTATTGGTGCTTTATTTGCATTCATATTCCCACGTATACAACTTCTCTCAACCTTACCAGAACCCTCATATTATTTAAGTCATATTTTCTTCCACTACTCATCGTCAAAACCATAAAACCCTTAAAAAAACATACTCATATCATGATGCATAGTTCAACGGTTCAACCGCATACTATGTCTCTCCATCCCAATCAGTTAGCCAGCAAACCCATGTTGGCCCACCACCTGGCTTTGGCTATTCACCAGCTCCCTCACATGGCTCAGTCCCTTATTTCAGCCCACAGCCGGCCCAACCACAAGGCCCAACCTTTTGTGGCTTATCAGTTGGTTACCCAGCCCAACCGGCTTATCAGATGGCTACACCAGCCCAACTGGTTACTCCACCCCAACCTTTCGGTTATCAGATTGTACACTCGGCCCAACAGGCCCCATCCGGGTCAATTTGAATTACTCTCGGGTCAATGGGACACACGGTTACTTCGGGTCAGGCAACCACTTTACCGCATGCTTTTGCGGCCGGGACGCTTCATGATCCCACTTCTGGAGCTTGAAATATGGATACAGGTGCGAGTTCTCATCTTAATAATTCAGTTACTAGTCTTAGTAAAAAAATTAATACGTGTATGTATCCATCTATCTCGGTTGGTTACGGCCATTCTATACTCGTCACTAATACGGGCCATAGTATTTTGCCAACTCCCTTTAAATCCATTCACCTAAATAATGTCCTTATTACTCCCCATATTGTAAAAAAAATTACTTATGTTCGTCAGTTTGTTCGTGACAATAATTGCACTATTGAATTTGATGCGTTTGGCTTTTCGGTAAAGGATTTCATGACGTGTCGAGTGCTTCTCCGATGCGATAGCACGAGGGATCTTTACCCGGTCACGGCTCCATCTCCGAGTCCTCATTTTTTTCTTGTTAGTCAGCATACGTGGCACCAGCGTCTTGGTCATCCAAGAAGTGAAGTGCTTCGTCGTCTTGTTTCCAATAATTCTATTACGTGTAATAAGGAGAAACTGTCACACCCGCATAATCGGACAGGCAGCGGAATAGTAGCATTGGGGTGCAACTTCATAGCACAACAAACAAGATATAGGAAACGACCTTAAATGAACGTTTAAAATAAGATTTCATTCGATGCCATAGCAAAATATCAGAGTT
>BQNB010039385.1:2421-48095 GCA_026074375.1 Tanacetum coccineum | reverse complement strand
CCTAAGTGATGTGACAAGGAGGGAAAACTTGGATTTAAATTTGAAAAATTCATATATTAATAGCTGAGAACATGTCTGCTGGTTCTGCCGCTGCTATTCTAAAGAGGGTACCGACTTGAAATTTGAATGGCGTCGGCCGACCGGCAGACAGGGTTTTTGTAGTAAGTTTTTTGAGTAAAGTTTTGATATGTTGGAGGTGCAGTTTTTCTCGACTCGAAGACAGAAAAAAAATTTGTTTTATTTTGAGAGAAAACCCTAAGCCTCCTTTTAATGTAGCTACAATTAACGTGTTTGAAACGACATATTGACCATGTGTTTCTTTGTATACGTTCACGAGACAAGTTATACAAAAATGTTTTTATTTGTATTAAACAATGTAATAAGAGGTAAGAAAATGAATTGACACAAATGAGGAAGTCTTTAGGAGAAAGGTTTTAAGCGTTTGTTTCCATTAATCCAAGACCGAGTCGAAGAAGATTGAAGGGTTCTCTTTTAAGTGGTTTGGTTAGAATGTCGGCAATATTGTCTTCGAATGCAACCTTTTCGATAGAGATATTACCCTTTTGAACGTTATCACAGAGAAAATGATGACGGATTTCTATATGTTTAGTGCGAGAGTGAAGAACAGGATTTTTGCTTAAGTCTATGGCTCCTTTATTGTCAAAAAGAACAGGTACGTCATTTAACTTAACTTCATAATCTACTAGAGCTTGTTTCATCCATAAGGCTTGTTGACAAGCTTTTCCGGCGGACACGTATTCAGCTTCGGTGGTTGAGATAGCTAAGGCGGATTGTTTCTTGGACATCCATGAGGTGAGACATCAACCTACGAAGGTACATACACCACTAGTGCTTTTTCGGTCGACATAGTCTCCTGCGTGGTCGGAATCGACATAGACAATAGTCTCAAGACCGGTTCCCTTGGGATACCATAAGCCTAGGTGAGAAGTACCTTTGATGTAACGGAAGATTTGTTTTATGGCTTCGAGGTGAGAGGTTTTAGGAGCTTCTTGAAAACAAGTGCAAAGACATACACTAAACATGATATCAGGGCGACTAGCGGTTAGATAGAGTAAACTACCAATCATACCACGGTATTTAGTGTTGTCGATTGGTTCGCCCTCTTCGTCATGGGTGAGTTTGGTTTCGGAGGACATAGGAGTTTTGATTGGTTTGGCGTTTTCAAGACCGAATTTCTTTAACATTTCTTTCATATATTTAGATTGATTGAAGAAGATTCCATCTTCAAGTATTTTGATTTGTAAACCAAGGAAGAAATTCAATTCACCCAGCATGCTTATTTCAAACTCATTGATTCGCTGATAGTATACACTTAAAATAACTCAAATGCAAATCTCAACCAAATGCCCTTAACCAAGGCAAAAGGTCAAAATCTACACAAAGAGATTAAATATATAAGAATCAATAATAAAAAGATTCCGGAAGAGATATTCCCGGGTCGTATGTCCCAACGAGGCTGCAATTGAAAGTAATCCTGGTTTGATGAGAAATTGAATGATGGAGAATATATGATGGAAACACTGATATAATTACAACTAAAATTAATTAAATAAAACTTAATTTAATCTACGGGAAAACAAGCAAAGGAAATGGGGATCTTAAAAACTACGGGAAACAAAATTAGTTATAGGGAAATCCTAAAATTAAATCTAAATTAAATACGGGGAACAGAATCAGGTATCGGGAAACCTAAATACTAAAAATTAAGAAAAATAAATGCTAAATTAAATTAAAAATCAAAATTAAATTCTAATTAACTTAATTTGAAAAATAAAGAAAACTAGAACTAAAACGGAAAAACGGAGGTGTTGAATGTAAAAACGAAAAGAAAGGTAAAAAACTTACCCGGTAAAAAGGGGTCTATAAACTGAAATTTAGAAGAAAATAAAAGGCCCTATACTAAATTTTATATTTTTCCTAGACACTAAATGACAAAAGAAAATTTTATAAAAAAGAAAAATATTTTTTTATTAATTTTTGGATTTTTTATGAATTTTTAAAGATTAATAACTAATTAAAACTAAGAAAATAGAAAAAGACAAAAAATAAAAGTTATAAAAATTCTAAAAAAATAAAATTAAATAAAGAAAAAGTTAACAATTCTAAAAATATAAAAATGCCCAAATTTTACTGTTTAAATAAAAAGTAATTAAACTTATTAAATTTAAACCTAATTTAATTAATTAATAAACCTAAAACTAACTGCTGTTTACTTTAGGGACTAACAGTGAAAAGGGAACAAGGATAAACGGGGTAACAGGCTAACTAACCACAGGGACTAACAATGTTAACAAGTAAAGACAAAATTACACAAATGGTCCCTGAGTTGGACCCCGATTACAAGGTGGGTCCAACTAGCTTATTATCAAAAACTTATAAAAGTAAACTTACTAAGGGGCTTAAGCTTATCATTTTTTATAAAAGGACTAGAGGCTGAAACCCACTAAATAAGCTAAAAATGTAGCTTTTTGGACTGCAAAAGCTTAAATAAGCTTATGAGCTTATTTTTCTTTCCTTTTTGGTTTTTTAAGCTGCAAAATAAGCTACAATTATGGGGGACAGTTAATAAGGCTAAGGGGAGTCTTAAATAAGCTAAGGATACTAGAATAAGCCCTAAAATAAGCTGGCAATCAATTAAGCTATGCTAACAGTTTTAGAAAGAAAACAGAAAAAAGTGGACTTTAAGCCCTAAATAAGCTAACCTAAAAGGGGAGTTAAGCTACAAGATTGTGGGGAATTAAAGAACTACCTATAAGCTACAAAGAAAAGCAAAAAGATCCTAAGGCTTATAATCAAATAAGCTAGAAAAAGTGGGCTGAAATGAGGTGCTCAGCACCAGGGGAGAAACAAACAGGGGCTTAAGGGCCTTTTTGGCTTATCCCAATAAGCTCTCAAGAGCTTATTTCCCAAGACCAACCCAAGACAGATTTAAAAGGGTTGTAAATGAACTTAATTTCAAAATTTAAGCTATTATGATGAGCTAAAACATGCTGGTCATTGGGCTTAAAGATGGGGATTCTCAAAAAAGATGCAAAGCCAAAATCTTGACTTATTTTGTCAAAGCAAAAGGGTCAGAACAAGGGCTTGGGTTTTTGGCTAGAAACAACACCAAAGAGCACAAGAGGGTGTGCTTAAGCTGCTTAAGCAGCTGGAGTGGCTTAGCTTATTTTTTTCTTTATAAATTTTGGCAGAACATAAAGGGATCATAAAAACTTAATTTTGTATTAAAACTTGCACTTAACTTGGCCTAAATAAGCCCACACACTCAGCCAAAGATGGCTGAGTGTGTTTGACCCATACCAATCCCATAATTACCCATTTTGAGGCAAAACCAAACACCCCCTTAATTTGTAAATTTCGGGTTTTTTAGCTTTTTAAATGAAGTAAAGGGGTAGAACAGTGATTATAAGTATGGTTTAACAACTTTAACACATTTTTACATGAGATAAACAGAATTAAAGAGCTTGTATGAGAATTCAAATTTTCAACAATGGCAATATCATAAAAATTCTTAACTTTTATTTAAAAACAGAAAGATTACAACTTAAAGCTTTAAAAACAACTGAGTTATACTTAAACAATTAAAGGAAAACGACATATGGCGTCTGCAGACAACACTTCAGGCCCTGCTCTTTAAAGAAAAGAAAGGTGTACGCTTCAGTGCACTTTATCTTTAAAAGAAAAGAAATCTACTTATTTACAAGCAGTCTTATCAACGACTCTTATAAGGTCTCATGCTCGTTCAATCAATAAGTAGATCAACGTACATTAGCTTGTATTTTAATTCACTTGTTCATCAAAAATGGAAACAACATATGCAATTTTTGAGGGGGGAGAAAAGTGAATAAAATGAGATCAATATGGTTTAACTCGGATAAGATCTTTTCAATATAAATGTGCTCCCATTTTCAAATGGTCATATGTTCAATGGCTTCTGAACAACTCAGTTCAGGACCCGGGCCTCATCTAATGACTCTTGGAAAATTCAATTCAGGACTCGTGCAAAATATTCCATCTCCAACACCCACTGTCCCACCAACAAATAATGACTGGGATTCATTGATTCAACCTATGTTTGATGAGTACTTCAAACCTCTACCAAATGTTGATCATCCAGTTCCTGAAGTTCCTACTCCAGTTCCTGCTGCTTCAACTAGTTCATCTTCCTCAACAACAGTTGATCAAGATGCACCATCAACAAGTACCTCACAAACCACTTCAGAACAACAATCCTTAGTTATTCCACAAGGTGTTGAAGATGACTTTTACTATATTGAGGTTGCACACATGGATAACGATCCTTACTTTGGTATTCCATTTCCAAAACCTAGTTCTGAAGAAACAACTTTACAAGGGATCATTCCATCAAATTTGCATCATCTTAACCAATCGTTTGATACTCTCACTAAGTTGAAAAAGAAACACCCATTGGAGAATGTTATTGGCGATCCTTCTCGACCGGTTTCGACAAGAAGTCAACTACAAGAACATGCCATTTGGTGCTACTTTGACGCAAATGACAATCCGATTCCATTAGGTGGGAAACGGTCTGGTTGAAATCTGCTATCTCAAAGGAAGAATAATGGTGGTAATTCTTCATGTATCCTATGTACATATTTAAAACCAAAGAGAAAATACAAAAATATAAAACCTACAAAAACCATAAAAATCAAAAAATAGAAAATACAAAAATATTTTTCAAGACATGTCTTCTGAAAATCGATAATATTTACGGACCTAGAAATGTCATTCAATAATGACACGGGTCTTTAAATACAGTTCGAGCAGAAGTTCAAACTTTTCAAAACATGTCTTCATGGCTTGCAGTTATTTCAGACTGCAACCCGCTTTTCAGACTGAGGAAAGCATGTCGTCAAAAAGACAGTTGTTCCTAACAACGGGTAATTAATTTTTCCCGGGCATGGATTACTTCATATCCATGCATCATGGGTTATGAATACTTTGTACATAACCCTGGATTGTTTACAATAAGTGTACGTGTCAGTGCATTTATTTGTCAAAATAAGAGAAATCTTATTTTTATTGGTAAAAAGTTATCTTTACAATGAATCAGTGTTTTCAGTAATCACAAAAAGGTTTTCAAAGACAATTCGACCACTCACACAATGACAACAGCTCTTTAAATAGAAAACGGGTCATTATTTGAGGGGGAGAAAGTGTCATCAAATAATCTTTTAAAACGGTCTTTCAAAATAAGTCACGAAATAAACGGATAAAGTTTTTGATAATGACGGATAACAATTTAAAGGGGAGTTAATTTATATTAACTACAAGGGCTTTAGATGTCATTTGTTTCAAACTTTAGGGACTTATTTGCAATTTAAGACTTAGTGAATTCAGGCTTTAAACTACATACGACTAATATTGCCAACACCTTATAGTTTGTAAAAAGACTTAGGAATGTTTGGAAATACTTTCATAGTTTTAAAAGCCTTGAAGTTGATTCTCACGGAATAGATTTAAGCTTATTAATTCTTCGAACACGATCTCAAGTATATGTGCGTACAAGGTTTTGCTGATTCCGAGGTATCAAAACCAGCAAGGGGGAAGGAGTAGATACACTAGAACGTACAACAAGTACACGTGATAGAGTCCATAGCCTTCTTTCATTTTAGGCCATTCCGGGAAGACAAATGTCATAACCGCAGAGAAAATCAGTGTTTTAACTTGTTACTTTCGGGTGCACTATTTCAACCACATGGGGGAAGAGATATCTTGTTATTTTTAGTATGCATCATTTGAGATACCAGGGGGAAGTGTTGTCAGAAGATTTATTCTAGCGTGAGGAGATTGGTTACTGATTCAATTAATGCTTCCTTTAACGGTCAATCACTAAGCTTATTTTTAAAAGGAGTAGAAATATTTGATAAAAGAGGTACATATAGGTATGATAAGTATGATGATTCCTTCAGTTAGTCAGTATCCGGCCGAAAGAAATGTGTACATTTGGGACTTAGTTGACTTAGGTGTTATCATTTCGACTACTTAGAGGGAATAATTGTGACATCCGGGACTTAGTTGACTTTGGTGTTTCAATTTATATCATCAATATCATATAAGGAGAAATGCGGACATCCAGGACTTAATTGACTTTGGTGTTACGGTTTCGAATTAATTGTGTACTTCGGATATTTGGGCTTTATACATCAAGTCTTCTTAATGCGGCTTGCAAGAAATCTTTGAATCTACTCAAGAAAGGATTGCTGGTTCGGGGGGAAGCTAAGACAACTTCCAAAAGGAGAGTATCGAGATGGACTACAGATTGCTGACATGGACTGAATGACTGTGTCATTTTTGGTTTGAACATTTTCAGGTCCTGTCTCATACATAATCTTGTGAATATACATTATTAAGTAGTGTATCTTTTGGTGTTAAGTGTCATTGTATAAAATTTTTCATGAGTTTTTCCTTAAACTCAAAATCTTTCAAAATTATTATACATGACACTCACACATACCCTCATAGTTTGAGGGGGAGCATTAATATGTTCCTAAAATTGGCTTGTGAATAATCAGAACATTTTTCTCCTAAATTTTTTAACCATATTTGAATCAATTGATATCCAAAATATCAAAGGGTTTGGAATTTTTAATAAGGGGAGAAAATGTGATTAAAATATGAAAACTGATAAAAATGTGATTATATGGACTCACGTGTATACTCCATCCTCCATGTGCTAGACATTTTCGATTATCGATGCACATGTTGAGGGGGAGCGTTTCTGAAAGCAAAAAAAATCATGGTACAAAACGATTTGATATTCATATCACAAGTATCTTGATTGAGTTTTTCAATTGGTTTTATGGCAAGGTGAACATTTTCAAAAGACCGACCATGTATTTAATTTTATCCGAGTTATAAGGTTGGTAAGGTTAGGTATTAGTTCCCATGATCCAGCCATAACCGGAGGGATCTACCCAGGGACAATCCACTAGTTAGTGTAGAAGTCCTTAGGTATGACATAAAAAGGAGTAAAAGTGAGAATAAGGGAATAGTGCCGACTGAGATGGAGCTAGTACTGGAACAAACCCAACAAGGTACTAGTCATGAAGTCTCGGTAAGCACTGAAGGGGTTGAAGAATGAAAAAGAATTGTAAGGATAAAGGGTGAAAAGAAAGAAGCCCTC
Source organism: Tanacetum coccineum (assembly GCA_026074375.1). Classification (NCBI taxonomy): domain Eukaryota; kingdom Viridiplantae; phylum Streptophyta; class Magnoliopsida; order Asterales; family Asteraceae; genus Tanacetum; species Tanacetum coccineum. Next base: position 40,927 of record BQNB010039385.1, on the reverse strand, counting down.
CATACACTTAGGCAAAAACCGGGTCAATACATCTGCTGTCAGAATTACAAAGATGATTGCTAACATTAAAGGAATCTCTCAAAAGATTTATGTTTCATTTCTCACGGAGACTAAACACGTTATCTATTGACTTTCTCACTCCGAGTTAGTTGATATTGAAAAGGTGGCAGTCCGCTCCAGCCTCCGATCACTAAACCAAAATGCACAATTGAGTCTAGAGCCAAGAGATCATCAATTAATCTCATTAGGACACTATTCCATATTACTTGCTCTTCACACAATGTGAAAACAAGGGTTATCATAAGAGTCCTACGCATTATCCTTGTGGTATTGCCAGAACATCCGAGTGATACGAAAGTATTCACAGTGAAGATGGAAATCCTGCTAGAGCCAACATCAAACAAGCTCTAGGTAGGTGACTTGTGAGATCCTAAATGGATCAAACTTGTGACACTGGGCATCGATTCGGTCTAGATTATGAACTGACGGAGGATGAATTTTGATAAAAGCTTAAAACTCTCGATGTGTTACAAAAAAAACACTTTTACTAGTGACACGTCGATTGATTTTCAAATCAATTTTCTCTTCAATCGGTGAGATAGTAACTCACTGATTCACTCTTACCGTTCTATTAGTAGCAATACTATTAGTGAGGTAGCCTGCTTTGAGGTGTCCGGTAAAGAGATACTAGCAAGTACAGTGAATCTAATGCATCTGCGTTAGAGGATCTAACACTTTGAGCTGGAAACCCTGTCAAGGAGGTTCTTATAATGAATCTACCTGATCACAGGTACAGTATTTATACTGTAAAACGGTCCTCACGGAACCGGAGGTTAATGCAACCGAACTCCGACGAATGACAAAGCCATATTCGTCACCAAGCTTTATTGCTAACTGTTTTATTTCAGGATTACATAATGATGGAGATGCAGATACCTCTTTCTAGCAGAGTCAAGTTCATAGCCACATGCTCATACTCAAGACTCAATGACTTTATAACATCAAGAAAGAATGACCCAAAGCTTCCGCAAACTCTGATATCAACTTCTTCTTCTTCAGTATGTCAAAGTGATGAAGTTATGAATTGATGAAGAAATACGAATATAAAGTCATGCTTTCAAGATTACAACAAGTATGAGCATGTTGGCCCGAAAGTCACAAGCACACAAGATGGCGAAAGATCACAAGATGATGATTAGAGATTAAATTTGGCTGATGATCTCAAGAAAGCTCAAGATCACATACAATGACAATCTTAAAGAAACAAGCTCAAGCCACAAGTCAAAGATCACTACATAAAGATGCAAGACAAAAGATCAACTATTACACAAAAAAGACTCAAGATCAAGACAAGAAGCTTCAACGATTAATGATCAAGGTCACAAGGAGAGATCTCTATGATCACCCCTTAGGGGGAGATTGTTAGAAATACAGAAAGTGTTGATCATTTATGAGATCTCAATGATCGTCCCTTAGGGGGAGATTGTTAGGAATTCAGTTTTTAGTGAAGTGACGATCATTATCGATCTCACGAGCCTTTGTAATAGTTAGACAATTTTATGTATTATTTAGTAAGCTAACCAGGCCAAAGCATAGAAAGCCCATGGTATGGGGCGTGTAAGACTTATTTAACCCTCTCCAACACATGGAGAAGGGTGTTGGGAAGTATCATTTCAACACATACATCAAAGTGTGGTTTTTACCATATTCTCTACCTACCATCTTTCTTAACTTTCGCTTCTCTAAGTCTCTTACCACACTATCGTGGTGGTCGGCTGGTTTTCCGGTCGGCCACTCGACATTATAATAACACCAACCGGATCATTAATTCTTTTGTTTCTAACAGTATTATATGTATATATGAAAACATAAAAACCCAAAAAGATTTTTTATTTTATATAAATTTTTCAAAAAGAAAATATAAAAAATATAAAACTAGAAAAGAAAATACAAACTTTAAAAATTAGAAAAATACAAAAATAGGTTTTCATGACATGTCTTCTGAAAATCGATACATTTACGGCCTTAGAAATGTCATTCAATAAAGATATGAGGCTGTAAATGAAGTTCGAGCAGAAGTTCAAAATGTTTTAAAACATGTCAAATTGACTTGCTATTATTTTCGATAGCAACCCAGTCTTCAATTTAAAGGCAAGTATTTCAAAAAGAAAACTTGACCTCTCAACGGGAAATTAATTTTTCTCGGGAATTAATTACTTCATATTCATTCTAAAGGCTTGTGTTTACTTTGAATACATACACCCGTGCTTCCTTTATACAATTAATATACGTGTTAGTAAGTATTTAATTGTCAGAAATAAGAGTAATCTTATTTTAAGGTCGAATGTATTTTTCTCATATAGAAATAAAATAATCATCTCAGTAATTCATCAGAAAATGATTTTTCAATGCGTTTGCCCACTCAAACAACGACTACAGCTCTTTAAATTAAAAACGGGTCATTGTTTGAGGGGGAGACAATGTCAAAATTATCTTCTTCAAAATCATCAAGGAATAAAAGGATTAAGGGGTTTTCAAACAATAACGGAATAATATTTATCGTAAAGTTAATTAATTTTGAACTTTATTTATGATTAGATGTTGTGTGTTTATCCCTTATAGGGTCATTTTGTAGCGTATCTTATGGTTTTGTTTAGCTTATTTAAAACTTATAGTTACTATAAAAGTGTCAAAGTCAAATCTAGAAAACACCTTAAGAATGTTTTTTTAAGAATGAATAGTTAGGAGTATATAGTTCAGGGCGCATTTGTCCGTTAAAAATCAATGTTTTTTATAAGATCACCACCATGTTCTCATGTTCTTAGTACACACAAAAACAAAAAACACTAAAACATCAATTTTTTTTCTTTCCCTTCTTCAAAAGCATCACCACAAGAAACATTGAACATGTTACATTTCAATCTTGAGGTAAATACTACAAATGTGTTCTTCAATCTTAACAACTAATATGCAACAGGGAATTAGGTTTGAATCGTGAATTTTTGCTCGAAATCCATAGAAATGGGCTTTAGGGTTAGTGAAAATCAAAAGTTGGCCAAATCCAAAATTATTGAGGGTTTTGATGGGTAAGGGTCATAGATCACACGATTATAACAGTTTGTTATAGGGTTAACTCATGCTTGTGTTTTGATTGATTCTTGTGTTCAAAAATGTGGGGATTAAGGAAGAACTTGAAAATGTTAATGGGTTTATGTGTATGTAGTATTAGAATGCCTGTTTGAATGTATTAGAGTAATAAAATCCATGTCTTGAATGAAGACTTTGTGAGATTGGGTAAAACGTGTGACAAGTTACTCGTTTTGACCTCTAAGTAAAGATTTTATGGTTAATTCTTGTTATAACTGCTAAATGATGCTCTTACATGCTTGGTTCATGATTGTGTGTGTTCTAATTGCCAAAATATTAAAGTTTGTGTTAACTCAAAAATTAGTAGAGAGATTTATACACTTGGATATAGGGGCCGATTTATACACACTATGTATAGGGGGCGATTTATACACTCGCGTATAGGGGGCGATTTATACGCACGCATATAGGGGGCGATTTATATGTTTCCCTATAGGCGGTGATTTATACGCTTCTCTATAGGCGGCAATTTATACGCTTCTCTATAGACGGCGATTTATACGCGTTTTCAATAAGGGGGCGATTTATACTCTATTTTTAGGGGGCGATTTATACACCATGTCTAGGGGGCGATTTATACATAGATATATAAAGAATGATTTTTGCCTAAATTTTTTACTAGATAACTTATTTTAGGATAACTCGTCTTTAAATCATATGAAAGTTGCAATCTTGACTGTGTTTGACCACTTGTTAGTTTGTTGACTCTTTAAGTTGACTTTTTGATTAGTGTCCTTCGTCCTGTAATTTGTCTGAATGCCTGATAAAATGTGTTAAATCTGTCTAGTTAATGAATATAAACTGCTTTCCTAAAATCAATCCCCATGAATCAAATCAGTCAATCAGTGATATATAAATCTGTTTTGTATATGAACTGTATTGGAATATTCTTAGCAGAAACATGAATTCAGTTGCCGCTCAACAAGTTGCTCTCGACAATGCTTTGGTTGCTCCAGTGAAAAGACTAAAGATTTAAAAATGCAACACAAGAATTTAGTTCAGCAAGCCACAAAGAGAAGAAACATATCAAGTCACATTGGATGCTCTTAAACTCTCTCCATGCTATCCCGCATTCTTGATCACTGCTGAAGTACCTAAAGTTTATATGCATCAATTTTATCAAGAAGATCAAAGATACAGATGCATACCGGTTCAAGCTAGATAAGAAAAAGTTCATAATTTACACTAAAGTATTTCGTGAGATCCTCCAGATTTGTCCCAGACTCCCCAACTAAGATTTTGTTGAACCGCCATCCAAAGATGAAATGGTTTCACTTATCAAGGATCTCGGGTACACTGGCAAGTGTGATATGCTATTTGAGATTCACACTGATCATATGCACCAGCCCTGGAGAAAATTTACTGCTGTTATCAATAGGCACATCTCTGGGAAGTCAACAAGTCTCGATAGGCTCAGGACTTCAAGAGCTTAAATCTTGTGGGGAATGTTCAACCAGAAGAATGTTGACTATGTTGCTTTACTGTGGGAAGATTTTATGTTTCAAGCAGACAATAGAGAAATAAGTTCCGCACGTAAAAAGCACATGCCCTACCCAAGATTCACTAAAGATATCATCAATCATTTCATCTTTAAAGATAAAACCATCTCTATGAGGAACCGGATAAATATTCACATAGTTCGTAATGATACCTTGCTGGGAACATTGAAGTTTGTCTCCAAAACACAAGATTACCAGCAGTATGGAGCTCTGATTCCTGAAGAGATGATCAATCAAGAAATTAAAGATTCTAAAGCCTACAAGACTTATCTTGCCTTTGCTACTAGACAAGCTACTCCCAAGAAAGCAAGGAAGTTTAAAAAAATCGCTTCACCCTCAAAGAAATTATCTCATGTTTTAGAAGAAGAACTTACAGAGAAGCCTAAGCGAGCTAAGAAACTTGCCAAGAAGTCTACTAATGTGCCAATAGCAGGTGTTGTAATTAGAGACACTCCTGGTGTGTCTGTGTCGAAGAAGAAAGCACTAGCTAAAGTAGATAGAGGCAAAGGCATGGATCTACTTTCTGATATAGCATTACTTGAAGCTGCTCAGATAAAGAAAACTCTCAAGAAAAGCAAGCTGGAAACTCACAAGCTTCATGCAAGTGGCTCAGGTGATGGAGTTGGTTCCCAACCAAAGGTTCCTAACGAGCAACAAGACAAGGCAACTGGTACAAATAAAGGAACTGGTACTAAACCAGGGTTCCTGATGTACCCAAAGATCAATCTGAGAGTGAGAACGAATCTTAAGGAAATAGTGAAGATAATGATAGCAATGATGATGATGATGATGATGTTGACAGTGATGCTGATGGTGATAATGAAGCAAGTAATAGCAAAAAGACTAATTCTGGTGAAGATGAGAATCCTAATCTTAATCAGAACGATAATGAAGAAGAATATGAAGAAGTGTATGTACGTACTCCTGAAAACTATGAATTCTCTGATGATGATGAAGAGTATGATGAATTATATAAGGATGTGAACGTAAGGTTGAAAGATTCAGAGCATGAAGAAGAAGGGAAAAGAGATGCAGAGATGAGTGATGTTGGTCGTGATGATGTTGAAAAGTCACATGAGCAAGTAGAAGATGATGCACATGTGACACTCACTGCTGCTCATGTCACACATAAGACTGAAGGTCCAATGCAAAGATCTTCCGTTTCATCCGACTTTGTCAATCAATTTCTTAACTTGAATAACGCTCCACCAGTTGACAATGAATTCATTTCCATGATGAATGTCAAGGTTCGTCATAAAGAACCAAGTACTCGGACACCCTCTCTCCTCACTATACCCGTCACGGTAATCCTTGAAACCTCAATTGTAGCTGTAACAACCACTCCTCGGCAATTCCACCAATCACTCCTCTTCCACAACAGTCAACACCAACACCAACTCCTGCACCAACAACTGAAGCAACTATAACCTCAATTCCTGCACTTCTATATTTTTCATCTTTATTCGGTTTCGACCAAAGAGTTTCTTTCTTGGAAAAGGACCTCTCTTAACTCAAACAAGTTGATTATTCTGCGTAACTGCTCAAAACTATAAAGTCACAAATTCCTGCAATGGTAGATGCTCAACTTAGCACAAGACTTGAAGATTCTATTCAAAAGGCTTTCCGGTCATACACTGCAGAAGTTAAGAAGAAAGCTAAAGGTGAGAAGAAGAAATACATAGATCTCATTAAGAAATCAATGAAAAATATTGTCAAAGATGAAGTCAAGAGTCAACTTCCACATATCCTACCAAAGGAAGTATCTGACTACGCCACTCCGATGATCCAAAGCACTATTACTGAATCACTTTAGAATGTCGTCTTGGCTAAATCTTCTTCTCAGACAAAATCTACATATGAGGCAGCAGCGTCACTCACAGTGTTTGATTTGAAGAAGATCCTCCTAGACAAGATGCATAAAAGTAAATCATATCGAAGTGCTCAAGAACATAGAGAACTCTATGATAGACTGTCAAATCTTACAAGATTAACGAAGACCTCTTTGAATCATATGGTAAAGTATATTCTTTAAAGAGAGATCGTGAAGACAAGGACAAAGATGAAGACACTTCTGCTGGATCAAACCAAGGGTTGAAAAGAAGAAAGACAAGCAAGGATGTTGAACCATCAAAAGGCTCTAAATCAAAAGAATCAAATCCAAGCTCATCCAAAGGCACAAAGTCTTAGCCAAAATCATCTGGTAAGTCTGCGTAAGCAGAGGAATCAGTGTTTGATATTGCAGACACTGAAATGCTACAGAATCAAGGAAGTGATTTGGGTAACACTGATGATCAACCCAATGTCGAGGCTGCTTTAAAATCTGACTGGTTTAAGAAACCTAAAAGGCCTCCGACTCCTAATCCTGATTGGAATGCTAAAATTTCTATTGATTTTAGACCACCTCAAACCTAGATCAGCAAAATTGCCAAAGCAGAAAAACCTCCTCTCACTTTTGACGAGCTGATGAGCACTCTTATCGACTTCTCAGCATATGGAATCAACAATCTTAAGATTGATAATCTGACCCAAGAGCACCTTGTTGGACCATCTTTTAATCTTCTCAAAGGGACATGCAGAATCCGAGTGAAACTCGAATATCATTTCAAAGAATGTTATAAAGCTGTCACCGATCGTCTTGACTAGAACAACCCTGAAGGACATGAATATCCATTTGACCTTTGCAAGCCTTTACCATTGAATGAAGATCAAGGTCGTCAAGTAGTTCCTATTAACTACTTTATCAAAAACGAGCTCGGGTATCTGAAAGGTGGAAGCTCAAGCAGGAAATATATGACTTCTACAACAAAAACCAAGGATGCTAAGTACGATGATATTCAAGGCATCGAAAACATGGTTCCATTGTTATGGAGTCCAATGAAGGTATCTTATGATAAATATGATGTCTAGGGAATCTCACACTAGGGTCCTAAACGACAACAGTTCTATAGATACGCAAGCAACAGGGTGTCCAAACATGATGTGTTCTCCACAAAAAGAATCATTGCAGGAACCCATGTTAAAGTTATGAAGTGGTATGATTACGGGTATCTGAAAGAGATTGAAGTTCAAAGAGAAGATCAGAAACTCTACAAGTTTATGGAAGGTGACTTCCTAAGACTTAATCTGCGTGATATTGAAGATATGCTGCTTCTTTTAGTTCAGAAGAAGCTCTTCAATCTAGAAAGAGATGTCATTTTCGACTTGAATGTGGCATTGCAAATGTTTACCAAACGTGTTTTCATTCTTAAGCGGGTAGAAGATCTTCAACTCGGAGTCAAAAGCTACCAAAAGAAGCTCAATACCACTAGGCTAGAGACATTCAGGTCTGACATCTCCAAAACAACTCCATACACTGTTAATGCACTCAAGGAGTTATCTATGTAGACATGTACAAAAGGAGTTATCTATGTAGACAAGTACAAAAGGAGTTATCTATGTAGACAAGTTCTCCAAAACAACTCCATACAACAATCCTCAACGAGTTATCTATGTAGACAAGTACAAAAGGAACATGTTAATGCACTCAGATGAACTCTACAAGTTTAGTGATGGGACGCTCACATCTGTTCGATCTGTTCTTCGTGATGTTGCTTCTAACTTGAGGATGGATTACTTGCCAAAGAGAAGATGGAGTACTTTAGACAAACAAAGGTCTTGCATCATGATCAAAGCCATTGATAAGCTGCAGCTAGAGAGAAGGTTGATGAGGAATTTGGAGAAGTTCGTTGGTGGGAGAGAATACAGAGAAGACTTCAGACTGTTTGAACGGACAATATGACTTTGTCATATTTTGTCCTATTTCATTTCAGGTCATTCTCTGGTAATTACAAATTTGTGAATATGTAAATAAGTAGTGTTAGACTAGAAATAGGCATATATATTGTTTGAGTACGAATTTTTAAGAATTTCTTAGTAAATTCAAATTTTTTCAAATTAACGTATTCAAACACCATATAATTTCCTCATAATTTGAGGTGGAGCATTTTAATGTTCCTAATATGGCTTGTTAATAATTGGAACATTTTTTCCCTGAAAGCATTTATATTTGAATCAATTGATATCCAAAATATCAAGAGATTTAACATTTTTGATAAGGGGAGAAAATGTGATTAAAATATATGGCTAAAGATGTGATTTTAAGGACTCAAGTGCAAGCTTCACCCTTCATGTGCTAAACATTTTTGAATATCGATGCACATGTTGAGGGGGAGCATTACAAATGGTTTCAAGGCTGAGAACATTACCAAAAGACCGACTATGTCTGTAATTAATTAGAGTTATAAGGTGGTTAAGATTAGGTATTCTTTCTCATGACCCAGTCAGAACCGGAGGGATATACCCAGGGACATTCCATTAGTTAGAATAGAAGTCTTTAGGTATGATTAAAAAAGGAGTAAAGTGAGAAAAGGGAAAGATGCGAACTAAGACAGAGCTGATACTTGAACAAACCCAACAAGGTGTAAGTGATGAAGTCTTGATAAGCATTGAAGGGATTGAAGAATTAAAAAGAAAAGTTAAGATAAGGGGTGAAATGAAAGAAGCCCTCCTTACACTTAGGCAGAAACCGGGTCAATACATATGCTATCAGAAATACTAAGCTGTTGTCTAGTATTGAAGATAGTCATCATGGACCCAGTGATGCAATGCGCAACCCTTCCCAGCCACTCAAGGTCTCTTAAAAGACTCTTGTTTCATTTCTCACGGAGATTAAACACATTTCTATCTACTTTCTCACATCGAGTTAGTTGATATTGAAAAGGTGGCAGTCTGCTCCAGCCTTCGATTCCTAAAACCAAAGTGCACTATCGAGTCTAGAGCCATAAAAGTAATCGTCCATAAATCTCATTAGGACACTTATCCAAAATATGCTTGCTAATTCACACAATGTGAAAATAAGAAATATATCAAGAGTCCTACGCATTATCCTTGTGATTTTTCCAGAACATAAGAGTGATGCCTAAAAAAGTATTCACAGTGATGATGGAAATCCTTCCATCGCCAACATCAAACAAGCTCTGTGATAGGTGACTTGTAAGATCCTACACAGATCAAACTTGTGATATTAGATATCGATTCGGTCCAGCTTTTGAATTGACGAATGAATTTTGAAAAGGATAAAATTGTTGGTATGTTATAAAAAACTGTTTGCATCTTAACACACCGACTGATTTTCCTAAATCAATTTTTAATCTTATGTCCATAGGAAGCCTCACAAGGGTATTTGGACATAGGAAAGCTAAACACAAATTGACGACTTAATCGGGAAGACAGTAACTTACCAGTTCACTTTTACCGTGTTGTCTGCTTTGAGACGCTCCGGTAATGAGAACGGCTAGTGCAGCTGTGAAACCCTGTCAAGGAGATTCTTTGGAATTCTACCTGATCACAGGCAGTATTTATACTGATTAACAGGGAACCGTGGTTATTACAACCGTATTCGACAAAGTGACAAAGACACTTTTGTCCATATATGTTTGATGTGTTGTAGTGTAGGGTTGTTTTTTTATATGATTCAAGTTTTAAATTTATATTTTGCCGACTCAACCAAAAACAACACTTTAACGGGCAGTGTACCCGATCGGTAGTAGTTTCATGGTAAGTAGGGTGTCGATCACTGAGAGCTAGGTTAAATCTATCAATTTAATTAATATCTCGGTTATCTAATCAATGTTAATTCTATTCTAATCCTATGTTAAACCTATGTCAGTCTAAATCCTAATTCTAATGGAAAGGGGGGTTTTTAGCCAGAGAGACTATCATGATTTAGTTGGTGACTACAATCAATTCAAGAAACTGTTACCCACGCAAGCTAATTAACAAAAGATAAAAGAGCGGTCAAACCTTATATAAGAAAACTGTATTAACCATTATTAATCCGATTAGAACGTTAGTTTGTTTATTAAGTGCAATGATTTCTTCTCTCTAGGCGGCATATCATTCTTAAGACTTAGGCGTTACATCATCCTAAGGCCTAGACACATTAATTTTGTCACAATTAAAGCATCCGCATAAAGCATCCTTATTTGCTGATTATAATCTATCTTAGGAATTAAAGCAATGATGATCTTGTTAAACCCTAGCTCATAAAGACTTTACCCACTTACCGCTTAATGGCAATCTATACACTAGTAGTCTATTTGTCCAATTATCCAATGGAATCAGAACGTTATTTGTTGAATTATCTAGGTCACCTACTAGTTAACATGATCAATAAACCATTGGCAATATACAATTAACTAGTTAAGCCCGAAGCGTATACTAGATACAGACTTAGAAGGACAATATTTGTGTAACTATTATTCTAGGTGTATAAATTACTATATTGAGAGCTATCCCGGACTCTAGATCCGCTTAGCCCACTTAGCTAGATCCAGTTGAATGATAGGTCGCATACAAAAGCGCGTAAACAAGTATAAATTGATAAACATAAACAAGCATACAACGATAAATCAAGAAATCGATATAAACAAATACCAAACATTCAGATCTTTATAATAATGGCTAATACCCAAAGGTATTAGCCTTCAAACGTCATAATAGATACAAGGGTAATAATTTAGCCAATGTAAACTAATCGAGTTAACGAATGATACCAAAAACTGAACGATTACTAAAGTATATGGACTTACACGATGTCTCCTACAGAATTGAATATGTTGCTCGACCTCTTCTGCTCTTTTTCTCTTCTGAAAATAGACTTTTGTGGTTTAGGTATCGAGAATATGATTTAGCACCCTTAAATCTCGTTTTTGAGTTTTCTATTTATAATATCTGGAAGTCTATTCAATATGGCGTATCCAATGGGTTGGATACGGCGTATTGAGGATTTCTTGGAGTAGGGACCACGTTTGATATCTTCCAGAATATTATATTGATTCCATATCATGAACACGGCGTATAGAGTCTTTTGGATACGGCGTATTGTTTTTTAATCTTCTGTGGTCTTTGGTGAGTGCAGGCATGGATACGCCGTATCTTCTTGATGGATACGGCGTATTGGTCTTCAGAATAGTAATCTTCAAAATATCTTCATTTAAGCTCCAGAATGCGCGCATTTTTGCTATGTTTCACCAATTACTCCATAATTATTCCAATTCTCAAATATTAGTGATTTAGTAACAATTCTTTGCAACAATTATACAAAATGGGTTAATATCGTGGGATAAACGATGCTATAAAATAGACGTTATTTGATGTCATCAAATATCTCCCCACTTGAATTCTACTTTTCCTCAAGTAGCCTTTAGTGGTTTACAAAAATGTATCCCTAAGGATATTTTCTGTTAAAGCATTTATTCGATCTATTACAAGTACACAACCAAACACCTTACTAAATAGGAAGATGAAAACACTCAAATCACTCAACTAATCTATGTGGTAACATGTAACTAATTCGCTCAATTGCTCGGTCGTGATGAGCATTTTATCATAAGCTTGGCAAGAATACACATCTCCACCACTAAAGCCAAGGAGTACCAAGTTTATAAAGGTAAATATAGGTTTTTGTATGGAAAGGCGTGCGGTTTGATCATTCTACAATCTTTCACCAGAAGTACCACTCTAACAAGGCAGCTAAAGCACACATACACACCCGGAACGCCAGGATAGACATGAGTGTTCGATCACATCCCCATTCGAATTTAACAAACAGTTAGGATGAAGAATGATATAGGGTAGGAACCTTCTAACTTTCACCAAAAGTCATAAACCAACAAGGTACAAGACATGCATACATAGCCGGAATGCCGGAATAGACATGCATGTTCGTAAGGCTCCTCATTCACGTAAAACTAGAGGTTAATCATTAGGTGAGAGGGAAGTAAATTGTTATTAAATAAAAATCAAGAAACAAATAGATTAAGATTTAAGATACAAGTTGCTAGACACTTATTTTCCCGTCCGTTACTATGACAAAGACACAACTATTTACAACGTCTTGATCATAGATCAAAAACAACAACCTAAGTTGGCGTTCCCATAACGGTCAACTTCCTAATCATCCCAAAACTTTACATACTCTACAAGTTAAGTGGCGATATCTTCCACTTTATACAATACTCTACATCGTTGATTTTCTTTGACGTATCAACGAATAATCGATCCTTCGTATAATTCCTTCGATAATGCTCTTTTGCGAAACGATTATCTTCAAACTTTCTTTCTCTCTCTTTTTTTAATACCTAACTAAACTTCAAATCTCAGTGTAGTTTCACCATCTTCACGATCATAATAATTCTGGATAATTCCTTCGGTAATTTCTTCGTTCTTTGGATTCACCATTAATTGTGAATGTAGTAAAATCACATGAGCTTTGACTACTAATATACATTCCGATTTGCAATGTGCAAATTTCCAACCGCACCAAAGATAGAAAATGACATAATACTCGGAAAATATAGACTTTACACTTTAAGCAACTAGCAACTATAAATTAAACTTAATCTAACAGGGTAGGTTAAGGTGTAAGGGTGTAACGAAACAAATAATTGGTGTAAATTCCTAAAGGATTGGCTCTACGGGTTGTTCTAGTGGATCATCACTCTAAAGATGAGAGTGGAAAAGGGTTTAAACGGGAGGTTAACTAACCGGTGTAGTTAGTTAATAAACAACATGTATAGGCGATTTGGTTGTAATCCTAAGACTTGCCAATTTAAAAAAGTTACTCCAATTAAATCCATAATACTCATTATTGTGGTCTCGAATATATATACCAAGCCAAGTTCTAAAGTCTACAACATCACCGGCACACTCATATTTTGTGGAATTTGGGTAAACATTTGGAAACGAAAAGGTTAAATCCTCACAATATCTATCAAGGGTTATTGTGTGCGGGTTATGTATCAAGTAATTTCATAATATGCTTGAAAAAAAAATTTATATTTGACATAATTTAAACTTTTATTGTGAAATTAGGACAAGGTGAAACATTTCTAATTTCCATCCCCCCGCTTGAATTATACAACGTCCTCGTATATGTAAAACATTAAATACGGGAATTTAAAAAGAATTAAAATGAGAAACTCCCCTGATATTTGCTCGGTAGATTCTCCAAGTAGCGTTTATGAGCAAGATCATGCATTGAACAGTCGTCTTGAAGTTTCAAGACTCCAACACTTCAAGATTTCCAGATTTGTAAATTCTTTACTAATATTCATCAATATTTCCTTTACGAGGTCCTGTGTAAAATATAGGAAAAATAGGTGCATTCCTATCTTGGTATCTACGGTTAATTTAAACTAAACTAAAACAAACTACATACGGGTCAAACTGTAGATACGGCATATCAAGTAGATGAATACGATGTATTCGCAGAACTGACAATAATGTTTTTAAAGTGCATAAAAATAAAGACTGATAACGTCCAGACATTCAATACGCCGTATGGTATGGGGCGGATAAGCCGTATTGAAGTCTAGGAAGATAGACTCGATAACAAAATTAAATAACATTCCGGGTTGTCTCTTGGGAAGCACTTTTGTTTACAGCGAAGTCTTTAAGTTAGACTTTTCTTCAGCTTCCTTTACTTCAACTCATGCACGCTAATGTGCCCGCATGTGAGCCATTCTTCCATTGACGGTCGGGTCCTAGATTCAAAACTCCTTTGTAGAACCTGTTAAGCTTTTGTTATGCATGCGAGAATCCGTTTATCATATCTTTCTCACTTACCTTCAGTAACAGTGGGATCTTGTTGCATTGTTTATTAGTGTGGTATTTAAACTTTGGATGTGATCGCACCATTTGGTAAGTTACTTCATTATCACCATTGTAAAGGGTAATAATCCCTTTAAACCATTTTCTTTTAATCCCAACTTCTTTCAAGAATGGTTCGCCAAAAATAATATCGCCCATTTCATTATCACGATAAGCATCCATATCCTCCAAAACTGCAAAGTCAGTCATAACATAAAAAGTTCCAACAAAGATAGGCACATTCATTAACTCTCCTACAACATTATTCCCTTTGTACACCATCATATTTTTTATTATTGAATTATGAAATTTTCTTGACATCATGTTGACATACAATAATGGGAAAAAATTAACGTTTGTAAATTCAAATCCTATCATGCATGAAAACTTTAAGTTGTGAGAACAATTTATATGGATCTTCTTATCATCATCACAATAACTAGGGTAATCATGAATTCCAGTATCAAGATCTTCATCCCTAGTTCTAAATTTTGCAATTACCTCACCTTCCTCAATGGTGGGCATTAAATCATCTCCTTGATTTCTTCTAAGCTCAAATGGTTCATTTAGATCATTTAATTCAATGTAATCTTCTGAGAAAGGGTCTAATGATCTATTTAACACCAAAGTCTCTCCCATAAGCCTAGCTTCTAAATCAAGCTCCATTCTTTCTCTCAAACTTAGCATATAGACCCTCTTAATTATACTACTAGCAGGTTTAACACTTTTGAAAATAATATTTTCTTCCCCAACCCTCAAAGTAATCTTTCTTTTGTAAACATCAATCTTAGCACGGGCGGTAGACAAAAATGGTCTTCCGAGGATCAAGGGTACTTTGACATCCTCGGGCATATCAAGAATTATAAAGTCTATTAGGAAAGTAAATTTACCAATTCCTACTAGTACATTTTTAGCTATTCCTTTTGGATATTTCACAGTCCTATCTGCCAATTCCACTATCAACCTAGTGTGAGCTAATTCGCCTAATCCTAAGTTAAGGTAGGTCGAGAGAGGCATAACACTAACGCTAGCTCCTAAGTCAACAAGGGCGTTGTCAAAACAGAAATCATTAATAAAGCAAGGTAAAGTGAAACTTCCTGGGTCTTTCTCCTTTCGGGGTATGGCGTTGTTGATATGTGAAGCTCCATAAGCTTCCGTGAATTTTGGTCCATAATTCCCCTCTTCTTCACAGTAATGATTATCCAAACGACTTGGAAAAGGAACCGTCATTTGTCTTGACTTGTATAACAATGTACTGTTCTGTCCAGTGGATACGGCGTATTGGTTTGATCCAATACGGCGTATCGAGTTTGAATCAGCTTCAATAGTGGTTGAAATTGACTTGACTTGGTCTCTCGGGTTTGTTTCAGTTGAGTTTGGTAGGCTTCTAAATCCTCTCTCCTATAGTACCTTGCTCATTTGCCTAATTTGTATTTCTAAAGTTTTGATCAATGCTCCTTGGTTCCTTATGGCAGCATCTGTCGAAGCTAGGATTTCTTTGATCAAGTTAGAGTTTTCTTCGTGTCTTTTTGCTGATTCACTCATGAATTTGTTCAGGGTATCTTCCATAGATTGTCTTCGTTCTTGGAACGAAGGATTGACGTTGTTCCTTTGATAGTACCCTGGAGCAGTTGCTCTATATCCCCCACCTTGAAAAGGTCTACCGAATTGCGTGTAGTAAGCTTCTTCTAGGGCATTCCCTTCTTCTTTTTATGGGCAATCCTTGGTGTAATGGGGTCCTTTGCATTGCTCACATCCAACCTGAGTAGCATAAACTTTTTCATTTACTTTCTTGATCTCTCTTCTAAGATTGTTTAATTGTGCTTGTATCGCAGCTAATCCATCAGAAGTCTCAGTACTTCTTCCTCTTGATATTCCATTGTGCCATTTTTAAGAGTATTCAGCCATTTCTTGAATGGCTGTTTTGGCATCTGCAGCAGTTTTAGTTGGAACGGCACCTCTTGAGTCCTTGCGAGATTCTATATGAATCAAACTTGTGACAACTGGATATCGATTTGGTCCAGTAAATGAATTGACGGTTGATGAATTTTGATAAAAACATGACACTCTCGATGTGTTACAAAAACACTTTAACGAGTGACACGTCGATTGATTTTCAAATCAATTTTCTTGATTATCACTAACGTAAACCTGCAGGTCAAACGGTGGTAACGACAACCTCAATCCCATTCAAATGCTCAATCTACGAAGACATACTATCTAGAAAGCTCAAGATTTAAAGACAAAGACTTCCGCTAACTCTGATTTGAAGCTTTCAAGATAATGCAAAAGTATGCTTTATATCTTCATCATCTGTTGTGATTATCGCTTACCCTGCTAAGGTGAGTTCATAGCCCCACGTTTTTACTGATTTACAAACGCTTTATACTATTGGGGTGAGAAACATTGTTTGCTTTTAAACTGGACACAAGTTCTTTACGCGATTTTTACTCGTTTATGTGTTGCCTAAGTAGCTTACAAACCAACTTCTGCCCAACTTATCATGAACTGTTAGTTTCTCGACCGGAGGACCGGTTGAGGGAGCGCGAGTGAATAGATAGATCTATTGGGACTAATTATCCCTATCCGCTTTGGTTCCACTTAACGAAGAACAAACGGATATATGTCATGTCGATCATACTTTATGGTGGTCTTTGGTTTGGGCCACCAACTTAGGGCAGGAATACTTTGCAACAGGATGTAACATGCCCTGTTGACTTAATTAGCTTCGGTGTCATGAGCTTAGTGCAACAATAAATACTTTTTATGTGATGCTGTATTTGTTATAGTAGTCACATACGTTTTGAAATCTTGTGGTCCACTCTTGTATTAACTTAAACCTATGAATTCACCAACATTATGTTGACGTTTTAAACATGTTTTCTCAGGTGCTTAGCTTGGATTGATTCTTGATGCTATGTGGAGTCTATGTGCTATGTGACTTCGCCAATTTCAAGATTTATCTATTATTTACTCGTTGTCATTATCAAAACTTTGTTATGCTTCCGCTACTTTTAACTTAATTATTATGGGCTGTAAAACTTAAATCTATTTTATTTTATGCAACGAGTAAACTTTTTCAAACGTCCATGATTAGTGGTCGTTCTTTATTGCTTTGTGATCGGATTGTTATGACGTCACGCCCTCGGACACGTATTCCGTCCAGGCCCCGTTTGGGGGTGTGACAGATTGGTAATCAGAGCCAAGGTTATAGAGAACCAGGTAGTTATACTAGGTCTGGTCTATAACCAGTATGTGATCCTATGTGCCTCTATTTGTGCTTACTTGTTGTCTATCCTTGCTGCATACATATATATGAGATTACTATATATACGTAAGAGTATTACATATTGCCATATTTACCTTGCCATTCATTTTAGCATTTCTTTATGCCTTGCATGGTTTCATATAAAGGAGATTTATATAAACTTTTGCTTGTGCAGATTATGGCAGCTTCAGCTATCATTATTTCTTCTGATTCTTCGGATGAGAGTGTGGGATCACCGCCCTCTCGGGTTATTCTTTTTGGTGATATTCCTACTGTTATTCCTTCTACTTCTGTGGTTGCTCCAGAGACTTCTACTATTGCTCCTGTTATTTCCTCTGCCGCTCCTATGGTTGAGACGACTCTTGTCGCTTCACCCACTGGATTGTGTGGCTTGGTTCCCTATACGGGTTCCGATTCTGATTCACCAGATGAGATGTCTTCACTAGAGCACATTTCCCCGCTACCGACTATTTCACCATTCATATTCACCGATTCTTCTGAGGCTCCTGATTCTTCTGATGGACCACCACTGCAGGATCCATATGTTACTACCATTGCTCGTTGGAGGAGCAGGGTAACAGCAGGTCCATCATTATCACATGAGTTTCCTATTGCTCCTGTTACTGCCCTGCCCGGGATTCGTCGATGGTCAGCGACTCTTATCCGACCCGGGGAGGCTATTCCTTTTGGTTGACCTTACTGCACCCATCTTAACGGGATGCGTAAGTTGTTGACTGCAAGGAAGAGAGTTGGACCTTTACCAGCTCGCAGATTAGCATCGAGGCATGCATCACCTCGTTCTCCAGATCATTACTCATCTTCTTCTAGTTCATCTTCGGAATCTTCGCCAGTCCATTCTTTGGGTTTGGATGCGTCAGATCAGGCTCATTCGGGATCTTCGACTAGAGATGTATCACCCAGATTATGTTACCCTCCGAGGAGAGCACCACGATGTAGTGAGGCATTTCGTCGTTGGTGTGCTGCTCCATTATCTACTTGGTATCCACCGACTACATCTGAGTCATCATCAGGAGATTCATCAGAGAGACCCATGCATTTATCTTCACATTCTGCTGGACCATCTTGTAAGAGATGTAGATCCCCGGTTGATTTTATCTATTGGAGTATCCCTGGGTAGATCTCTCTGGTTCTGGCTAGATCATGGAACAAGATACCTATTCTTAACCGCCTTATAACACCGTAAGAAACAACAGTTGGTCGGTCTTTGGTATTTTCATAGTAGCCATAAAACCATTGAAAAAGCAATCAACGTGTTCAAGAAATTATTTATTACACATTGGGAGTTTTCTATATCACCAAATAGCTCCCCCTACACATATGCATCATATTATGAAAGAGTTTTGCATATGCGAGGTCGAGAACGCACTTATAATTAAGAGATCTTGTCCATATTAAGCAATATTGATCACATTTTAATCACTATTCTCCCTTTCAAAAATTACATATGTGGTGACAATTTTTGATTTAACCAGTGAATGTACGTTAACTTTTTTTTTAAGACTTAACCAAACAATGGGAGAATAGAAAGCATGCCAGAAATGAACTGTTAACAAATTTTATACTTCCCCCTCATAATAGATTAGAGTGAAAAACTTTAGAGTGGAGTTTTTGAGTTGAGGCACACAATATTTGAAAAAGAATTGAAAATTCTATTGAAAATATCTTGAAAAATTGTGCTCAACGGGAAAATGATTTTTAATTTATCTTATGAAGTATCATTTCCTTAGTGCTTCTCTTAAGCATTCAAAAATTTGAATGTTTACATGACTTTGCTCAAGACCAAGAAGATGTGAACTTCCCGTTGTTTAGGAATAATATGCATAAATGAACATTTTCCTTTCTTTAGAGACCGAGTCCAAAACTGACATTTACTTAGAATTCGTAGAGAAATATTTGAAGAGACATGTTTTGAAAACTTTTTGAAACTCTCACTCGAACTTCATTTATACACCCGTGTTGATATTAGTTATCATTTCTAGGTGTGTAAATGTTATCGATTTATAAAAGACATGTCAAGAAGATTATTTTTGGTATTTTTGAAATTTTTGATTTTGTATTTTCCTTTTATAGGTTTATATTTTTATAATTATGTTTTTTCTGCTAGAAAGTATACAAAGAATACTAAGATGTTACAAAGACGTTCAAGCTCCCGTGGAGACAAACTGCGCATACCAAGGCGACGAACCAAATAGTTAAACCTAAGCACTGGAATGGGCTTTAGTAAAAGGTCGGCCCAATTGGTTAATCAGTCATGACAAAATCCATTTCAAATCGGTACCCTTTTCCCACGGTGCTTCGAAAGTCCTTATGAAAATGGTATCGGACTATGATGTGTTTTGTTCTTGAATGAATGACTAAGGATTACAGGATATGGCCTATGGCAGATTTTTGACTCACAATATATAGGAATCTTGTGAACGTGAAAGCCATAATCCCTTAACTGTGTTCGCATCCAAATGACTTGGGTACAACAAGCGGATAGAGACACATATCCGCTTTCGCGGTCATTGACAGCACCGATAAGTCCTTGATTTTTTCGAGGACGCAACCCACCAGCTTTTCTCCTAAGAATTAGAAACACTGGAAGTACGCTTGAAGGTGTCTCGCCAACCCGCATAATCACATCTAAATCATCCAAGTAGTTCAAAAACAAATCCTTCGTATAACCAGAGATCCATATTAACGGTTCCCCAGAGCTCCTTGAGGTACTTCTCGGTTGGCTTAGCCTGGTATCGAGCACATAAACAAGTAGCATGTATAATGTCCAGTCTGCTTGATGTAAGATACATTAGGGCACCAATCATGCTATGATATTTCCATTGCAACTCCGACAATCCCATTGTTGATCTAGTCAAGCTTCTTGGTCTCTATTGGAGGTCCAACGAGATCACAAGTTTTTCCATCCCATATTTTTTAATGATTTTCTAACACATATTAGACTGGTTATGAAGATACCAAGATGGGATTGTTATCAAGTAGACCAAGGAAAACCGACAGTATTCCCCTAAACGTTGAATATCAAAAGTGGCTATTCATAAGGTTAGCCAATAGTAGGGTATACCTATGGTTTGTAGAACCAAAATAATACATTCTACATGGACCTGTACTGCTAAGATATCATCGCGTCGAAGTGTCTTATAGAAATCATATTGGATCATAGTGCCTTTAAAGAAGTGAATTTTGTAGAGAAACCTTGACAATTCATCAAACCATCCCTTGGGTGCTTGCTTTTAACCCATAGAGTGCCTTCTTTAACTTGTAGACATGGCTTAGATGATTAGCATCAATGAAACCTTCAGGTTGACACACATACACGTCTTCTTTTAACGTACCATGCAAGAAAGCAGTTTTCACGTCCATTTGAAACACGATGAACGATTTGTGTGCAACTTAGGCCAAAAATATCCTGATAGCTTCCATCCTAGCAACCAGAGTGAAGGATTCTTCAAAGTCTATTCCTTCTTCTTGATGGTACCCTCTCACAACTAGACGAGTCTTGTTTTGAATAACCGTGTTCTCTTCATCATGCTTGTGTTTGAATAACCATTTCAAGTAATGGGTTTTATGTATCTAAGCAGGAACTAACACCCCATACATCCAGCTAATGAATTGGAGAAGTGCTCTTCTTGCATTAGATTCAATCCATGCATGGTTCGGTATAGCCGCTTTGACATTTCTTGGTTCAATAGTGGCTCACAAGGCAGTGCGAAGATGCACATGTCACCATTTGTTACATACTTGATTTCTTGTCAAAACTGGTTAGTTAGGGTTCTCCTATCACTTGCTACTATAGGTGATCCCTTAGTCCCATTTAATTTTCGTGAGGGTAAGGTTGATAAAACATATGCATGTTCGATGGATCCACATATTGTGAAGATGATGATTCATCAGCACTTGTGGATGGTGGAGCAAATGGATTTACAAACGTATTTCCATCAAGCATAGCATTCGGAACATTATCAGCAACTATTTCGGGTTGGAGTGAGCTTGATTTTCTTGTTGCTGAATATATTGTTGTTGTGGTTCGGCGTTGTCCAACACCAGTAAAGTGTTTGGAATATTTGTAGCTTGAGAGGATGAATTTGTTGGTGTCGGATGCAGTGTAAGGCTGATGCGGTCTTCGTAGGACTTCTACATGAAGTTTTACAACTACAACTCCCTAGGCAGAGCACCTAACCGTTGTAGTAGTATAGGCAAGACTTAGGGTTGTTATTGTTCTCTAGGGGAATAGGTTGGGAAGGCTTGATCATGGTCAAACAAATTCCTAGGTTAGGAGAAGATAATGTTTGTATTTTTATATTTTATGAAAGCAGGTAAATCTATGGTTTGAGATGTTGGTTTGTTTAACTATTAATTAAACAAATTATAATCTATACTACTGGTGATAACTTTATGATAATTAAATGTATTTACTTAATCATGCATTACTAATCAGATTGCTTCTCCTTATCCTGCTGCCTTGTCACACTTGTGATGATCTGTGTAAGTATTTCCCTAGTTCAATTAACGATACCAAACCACGCCGTCTATTTAATATTCTGTTAAGGCAACGCACAAAGTAAGTATATAAGACTATTACAAGGTCCCTTAGAGTATATTAAATTCTTGTGAAATACCTTAAGAGGGATCAATCATATAATGGGGTAAGGTAGTATGAAGACTGTTACCCGATGGTATCCTTTCTACGCACTCGCATTTCCCTAGATGTGTCTACAACGATACAGATAAAAGCTGGTTTTCTAAAGCCTAACGCGCACATTCATCAACAAGAAGCAACAGTAATAGGATCTACAATTTGCCTTTCATGCAATCATAAGCAAATACAAAGTAGGGTTTAGCCTCGCTTGTTATAATGAAAGCAAAAAGATAAATCAATCACACAACACATAGACATATTGAATGATTAATGATAAATAACCTTATTTGAATTAAAACATGGATCCAAGGTAGTACAATAGGGTTTTGAGGCCCTAAAAACAACCTATAAAGCTGCTACAAAGGCTAGGGTTCATCTCCCTAAAGTTATACAAAGTTACACCACTTGAAACCCTAAAATCGGTTTTATATTTATAGAGAATCCTACCCAACAGCGGCGTCGCTTTGTACTCCTGATGCCGTCGCCACGTAGATGGTTCTAGATCCACTTTAAGTCGGCCACGTCCCTGGACACCGTCGCTGAATCTCTGACGCCGTCATCATGAATGTCATGACGTCGTCGCTTTATGGTTGTGACGCCGTCTCGAGGCTCTGTGTGAATAATTCTTCATGGTTCTTGGTGTAGAGTCATAGTCCTGTCCGTTTCTTCTCCAAATGAGCCTAAGTCAAGTGTATTTCCTCCAAATGTCATCCAAGTGCTAAAAACCTGAAAACAAACGATTAAGCACATAATCTGGGCATATTTGCATGATTTAAGGGGGAGTTAAATGAACCCCGAAATAGTGTATTTAAATAACACCATTATCAAATACCCCTAACACTTGGGATTTGCTTGCCAAGAAAATAGGCGTTTCTACCTAGACAATAGGCAGTATAAGGGTCGTTTAACCTACGCTTTAAAAGTATTTTACAACACAAACCTTCTACGACCTCCGTAATTAAAACAGGAAATATATACTACACCTCACATAAGTGTTTGAGATTCTTCATTCTCTCGGGTGTATAATAAGTTTAAAACATAGATGGGGAAATGGAAAATCAATACACATTATTTGCATAAAGCGATATAAATTTACCAAGGCTAGGTAACGATCAAACCTCCACCGCTAGGTCGCAAGCATTATTCATTACTATCTAAGAGGTCCTTTTAAAGGTTGTGGGGTGTAGGTGTAAGATAACATTAACAAAAACGGAAACGGATGGGATATATTTGGGTGGTGACTTTGGGGTGGATTTGGGGTGGAAGGGTTAGCTAATTATTTATAAGAATACACGTTGGTTTGGTTGCTAAGCCAAGGACTCGGACAAAATATACAAACTCTACATCAATCTCTTTCTTTTTGCTTTCTTGACTTCTAATATAAAATATTACAATAAGCAGATGGCAATCCCTGTAAATTTTTTTACTCTTTTTTTTTTATATACATTATTTTTTATTCTTTTCTTTTATTTTTATCTTTTTTTCGTACACTTTTGCCCTGCCATTACTTAAACATATAATACATCATGGGGGTTTATAGATACACCCCTACACTTGAACTTTCACATACTCGATTATTTACAATCTAACTAATGACCCGATTTGAGGTGGATCAAAAATAACATGGGCTTATTGAGCTCTATCGGGGTTATAAATTAACTTCTCCCCAAATTCTTCTTGAGATGAATACTACCAAATCGAATCCCAATCGTTCCAAAACAGTATTTACTAAGATAAGGACTTAGCAACTGTGAACTTAAACTAATTAACTTGGGTTAAAAACAATAATGTAACTAAAGGAGATACATAAATGTAGTCCCATGACATCTACTAATCCGTAACAATTAATGTAAATCTGATTGCATAAAATTTAAGAACTTTTATGATGATTGAAAGAAACACTTGTGGTGGCTAAAACCCTCCACAATAATGACACTAAATTATCTCTCTAAAATTTCTCATAATGTTCTAACCAATTTGACTAAACTAGAGTATTATACTAAAAAGATTATACTATTCCTAGGCTTTTGTTGGGCTTTTCAGCTTTTTCTTTGACAAGCCCCAATTACAATAATAAACAATTAATTAATTAAGCCAAGCTAACTAGCTAGACTTGTCTGTAACTTCGAGTGACCGAAGCTTCTTTGTTTGGTCCATTTATGTTGATCCTAAACCATATCCCCCTAAAGATGAGGTATGAGAAGTTTTTTTAAGCTCACTCGTGCTTGTCCTCTTTAGCTCGATTGTTTGATAGGGTAACTTCACTGTTTGCTTTGGTAATATCAATCTTTAACACCTTGATCAAGATCTTCAGAACTGGATGTATGACTTGATCTTGAACTTTAGAACTTGTTTAGAATGCTTTACTCTCTGAAATTACTTTTGTGATCTTCTTTCACTTTGACTTGGCCATTATGATGACTTTAGACTCACATGCACATAACTGTTGAATCTAAAAGGCTTTGATGATGTATCTTCTTAGAATGCTCCAAAAATTATAGCATTTTGAAGAAGACATTGATTTCATAGATTGTGCGGAAAGGCTTTGAATTAAGCTTTCTTGATTACTTCCAGATACTGTGTATGGATAATGAGCACTGTCTTGCATCGGTTACTTATTGAGTCGTCATTCGCCATGATCGAACAATTAGTCCACCAACAAAACAGTTTGTTAGTAAAGAATCCACTTAATGTTTCTAGAAAACATTTTTGTAACACACAAAGGTTTTAATAATTTGAAGGGACCAAGTATAGACGATATCTCAATCTGGTCGAGTTACATTATCCCTCATGATTTTCCGTGAGGATCAATGGATTACAGTATGAATAACTGCAACCTGTGATCAGATAGATATCATTAAAAGAACCTTCTGCGACAAACAGTTTTCCGGCAACGGGACAAGCTATTCCTCTAATACCTAAGTATCAGAATTCCCTAATGTTCCGTGTCGTTCTCTAGACCAGATGTCCGAAGAACCAACACACTATAAGTATTCTAACAATAGAATGGAAAAGATTGAGTCCAGTACAGTTACTAACTGCAGACTATAAACAAGTTACAAATTCCTTTTCAGAGCTTTTTACTTCTTATACAATTAAGTACCGTAGAAGGGCCGTGCAAAATGATTTGACAACATTCGATGTGCTAAAAAATTTGACGGGGCACAAACGAAAGTTTAAATCAGAATGCTTCTGTGATGTTTTTGAAATATATCCGAAAGATATGAAATAGCCTTGGGAAAATCCAAACTTGTACAAGTACTTTTTAATGGAACCATCCACTTCACTAGTGGGACGCAACAGTCCGAAGACCAGGCATAGCATTCATACGAATACCCTAGGGTACAAAACATCTCTTTATCCTCATGCATTCATAAATATCACTTTTCACGAACATGAAACAAAAGATTCTTGTCATTTATCAAGATAACGTGTGTAAAACACAAACTTTTGGTACTTGACTTTGATCAAATTAAAACTTATGCTCCCCCTAACACATGTGCGTCGATAATCGAAGATGTTTAAGCACATGCATGGATAGGACATTAGCATTTTAGAATCACTCGAATCATTAATTATCCGTTTTTACATGTTTAAGTCGCATTTTATATCCCCCGATCAAAAGGAATAGAAACTTGTGAATGGTTTGGATCTGAATGGACTTAAAAAATTTGGTTCAATCTGCCCTCCAAAAGTATGAGTGAGGTGAAATAGCACAAATATCAAGTGAGTACAATTGAAAACAAGACCTTTAGAATACCTAGACAGTAATGATAACTGCAGATCTGTCTTGAACTTTTACCAACGTCATCGTAGTCATTGGTAGGGTAACATAAAGAACCAAATACTCGAAAGTACTTCAAATCCGGCTTCTTTCCTTTAAGCAGCTCATAATAGGTCTTACCGTAAAGCGTGTGTATAAGAGATCTGTTGAGAGTATAACACGCAGTGGCCACAGCTTCAGCCCATAGGAACAGTGGAGCTTTAGCAAAGATGAGCATCGTACGAGCAGCTTCCATAAGAGTGCGGTTCCTTCTTTCGACAACGCCGTTTTATGGAGGAGACCGAGGAACACTAGTTTGATGCGTAATACCGACACTCTCAAACCATCCGTCGAGTGTCTTATTCACAAACTCTGTTCCATTATCTGTTCTGACGAAGCGAACAGTTGCATTAAGGGCTCGTTGAGTCTTCACAATAAACTTCTCAATCGCATGAGGAGTTTCATCCTTTGTTCGAAGAAATCTTACCCATCCAAATCTGGTGTAATCATCCACTATCACCAAAACATACTTCTTTCCATTGAACATTCTTTCACATTGTTCCGCAGAGGTCCATAATGAAGAGTATTTAGAACATCATTATTGGTGTTTCCGACTTTAGTGGATAAGATGCTTTCTTATTTTACCCTAGCTGACCAAGGAGGACACAAATGTCCTTTGTCCATATTTCACATTTTACATTCTCTGACTAGATTTTTTTTGAGCCAAATTCCGTTCAATGTCCTAAAATTCCAGATGAAATCAACGACGTGCCATAACAAGACATTCGTGGGAAGAGTCCATTGTAAGCAAGCAAACCTGGTGAAGCTGACATCATATTAGTTCAGTGATATTGGAGTACATCGGTTGACCGTGAAACCTTGAGCAGATCAACCATATCGTAGATTTCGGAGTTGTGACATGAATGCTGTCGGAAGCAACTTCCCAACCTCCATCACAAAACTGTCCTACTGAAAATAGGTGGAGCTTGATTCCTTCAACCATAATAGACAATCGAGATATGATAGTGTCACCAGTTTATAATCACACATACCCAACGATAGCTGCATATCATCGTTGCCAAATCTCACTGTACCATAAACTTTCTACAAAGTGATAAGACGTTCACGATCACACGATCATACTTCTTGAGCAATCCATGAATCTAGATACAAAGAACAATTTGTACTACCTAGCGAATAACACAAACATTTACGGTTGATAGGATGCCCTGAAGGTTCCTTTAGTTTAACAAACAAAAATTCCAAGATCCTTTAGGGAACTCTTTCGATCACTAAGTTTATGGTCAGTAAACCTAGAGACCATAGTTATTTGAGGGCTAGAACTAGCACTCGGGGGTAGTTCTATTGGCATATCAGTAGATTCCATGATCCTAGTTAAAGGATACTTCTCAAACAATGAGAAATGCCTGCCAGTGGGCTTCCACTGAGGCTTGCTATTAGCAACAGGTTTGCTAATCGGTTTCCAGACTCTCTTAACTGGTTTCCATTCTTTCCTGGGTTGGCGTTTAAAACGCTTAGTCTGGTGGGGTTTAACATTCACAGAACCATCACACATAACCAAACAATCAGTATGATTTGCAAAAACCAAAGATTTGTTACATGCACCACAAACATTGTTCAAGTTTGAAACAGAAACAGAATGTTTAACAAGCAAATTAGAATCAACACGATTCTTTTTATTCAAAGTCCTATGGTGTGCTTCTACTCTCCTCGCATTCGCACTCTTAACCGGCAAAGAACTATGATTCCGAGGGGCTCTCTTAGGCACAGTTTTGCTAGCTCCAGAAGTGGGTTTTACTCCTGTAGACATAGGCACACACACGTTAGTTTGCTTATTAGGATGCACTACTGGTTTTTGAGTTGGTTTGAGTGAAGGTCTGGGGGGTTCACTGAAAGTTACTTGCTTCTTCTTAGGTACCGGGGTTGGTTTGACCCAGTTAGCACGTTTGGGTGGTGGAATATACTTAGAACCCCCCGCAAAATGTGGGTTCGTTGGTTGTACATTCCAGGAGCAAGCACTTTAGGTGTCTCAGAGGTTGAAGGTCCACTACTTGTTGTACCAGTCACTTGGGCTTTCAGCTTGGTATTCTCAGCAGTGAAGGCACTCAGCTTTTCAGTGTATGCAATACGTGAGTGATTATTCGCCTTTGACAGTTCATCATACCGTCTTTTCAGACTCACGTTTTCTACCTTAAGGCCATCTAGCTGAATCCTAAGGGAGGTAATCGTATCTTTCAACTGAATTCTGTCAGTTTCTAACGCTTGTTGGTCACAACTACCTTCAGTGGAACCTATATTCAACACCTTCATGATGCTTATCTGAGCATCTAACTTCCTGATAATGTCATCTTTCCCTTGAAGCTGTTTTTAACTGATTAATTTTCAAAATGCATTGAGGCACTGAACGAGTCTAGCACCGTTTATAGTTTTGAAATTTAAGTTGTAAACACACATAATTCTGTTCGAGGAAAGGCAAAACGTTTTTCAATCATTAATTATTGTTCTGTTATGAAATCTCCATCTTCAGTTCTAGAACTGAAGTGTTCCCTATCGCAGCAGATCCTAAGGTCTTCGCAAGGCAATCGAACTAGGGGCACAACAATATCAGGATAGTAAGTCACAATAAGCAGATAACTTTTTCTAAACAATCAGCAATTAGCAATCATTTCTGATTAAAAGATTTTCTTCTCTATGGTCAGGTTTTGTTATCAAAGAACACATTGTTCATACTCCTCCTCTAATTCATCAAAATCTGTTCAATTTCTCTTATCCTTTGAAAAAATGTATCATACAGCTTGGATATGTTTTTTGAAATGTCAAAATATACCAGTTGTTGTTCAAAAAACTGTTTTTGGCATAATCTAAAACACCATTCAGAAACATAGTCTGTTTTTGTGTGTTCTTTCTTTATGAAACCTTCAAATTGAGGAAAAACAGGGCATAAACTTTCGACAGACTGGCCCAGAACTTTACTTGGAGGTCGACTTTATGACAAAAGGGGTAGCACGTAGGCTGAATTTACTATCTTGACTACAATTTCGATGCAGAAAGCAATACTCCTGAATCTCCAGACATTCTTTTCTGAGGAACGAACATAAGGGCATAGCTTGGCAATAGAGTCTGATTGCGGTCAACATGGCCCTTTTTTCGTTCATTTTTTCATAGCTAACAACTTGGTGAACCATAGACCTCTCACTATCCCATGACAAACAGGGTGGAGTTGGATGCAAAAGGGTATCAGCATCATCAAAACAGGTTGAGCAACGCCTTGTCCAATATAACCTAGACCAGGTTACGGGTGCCTAGGATGACCGTTGTTCAAGTCAATTGGTTGCCTTTTTAGGTTTCTTTGAAAGCATGGGAATCGTTTGGGAAGGCATGTAAAATCTTTTCAACATACACTTGCAACTTTGTTACATTTAGTAAACAAACTATTTCATCTAGATAACTATCTACTAGATCCTATTTACTCAGATAAAATCTTTCCTTTTCAGATTGTAAAAATGCAATTGAATTTTTCTTTTCCTTAAAGAGTGGATTTAAGCAATCGTTTTCATGCACAAGTTCAGCGTTACGTTATCGCTGAACACTAGGGCTTGTTCCTTTTTAACTTTGTTTTCAGATCAGTTTGACCTTGTGGGTATCTAGACGACATATTTCTTGCTTGCATTGACAGAAGCACATTTTTTAAGGTCTCGATTCCAAACTTTTTCTTGGTTAACCTTAAGCATTACCGTCTAGTTGTGGTTTTGCAAGTCAGTTTAATGATGGCATCATAGATTACCTTATCAAGATGTGCAGCAGATACCGCAGTGGAACATTTTGGCTTCGGTGTCAAGAAGATACGATGATACTGATCGTATAGTCATCATCTCAGTCTCAGCATCGAGTCTAAAAGTCTTCCTGGTGCACTCCTGATCGACTGATAATCTACATTACAAGATTTGATTGCTCATTGGAAGTGTACCTCATGACGCAATTGTTGTATGCATCTAGTGTATGACAAATTGGCCATAAAAGAGACAGCAGCATTGAGCCTTCATCTACGTCTGAGTCATATGCATCCTCAATGATTGCTGAAACATTTGTTGTAGTCAGTGCCTTGGGTTGATCATAAGTGCAGTGCATCATATCTGCGAGGAATGCATCAGCTTCAGCATCTAACACATCACCTTTCTCTTTCCTTCCATCATAAAGCTTTTATCTTTGAAGGTGTACTGAAGTCCATCTTCTCTTGTTTCTGTACACTGCCTATCCACATGTCCTACACCTTCTGCAGTTGTACCATATCACCTTCTTGCCTCGAGTAACCTGTATTACAATGATTACCTGGACCTTCCACTAACTGTTCAGTAACAATGGACCATCATGCAACCGTAGGCAATGAGTCCTTGAGTTAGAGGAAGTCCGCAGCCTGGTTGAGTGGGAGGAGAACAGCTTTTTGGAAACCACTTTAAAGATTACAGTCGAGTCATATGGCATCAAAGCGTCAATCGGAGACTGAGAGTAGATGACGGAATAGGAGTTGAAGGGTGATGATAAACAGGTGCAGCATGTGGTAGAGCTACATAGGCCAGTGTGATCAACATTACTTGTAACGCTCCTGTTTCTTGAGAGTCTATTTGGCATGAGGCCATAGGCTTTAAAAAAGAGATGAGTATAAGATCTGAACATAAGTGTTGTTTGAGATATCCAGTGGACTGTTTGACATTATCACATATCTTACCCCACTAGGCCAAAAGTTGTTGTACAAACTTGTTGTTCATCAACTGATGAGTAGAATGTTGACTGAGTAATCTTCATATCATATCACAAGCATGTGGAAACGCCCAAAGTATACCATGAATTGATTCGTTTCCATAGCACTAAAGCGTTCCGTACACATCCAAACAGATCTTCCTTCCTTTTTGAATAGTCCTACTGATCCTTGCATGAGCATCTCCACATTATCCAAATCTCCGTTGCAATTGCTTGTTTAAATGAGGTTGTGAAGAAGTTACTAGGAAGACCTGACTGAGATTGATTTCAGCTTGAGTATCAGCAAATCTCAAATTTTGTTTCCTCTTCACTGAATCAAATCAAGTTCTTCCTCGTGCAGGCACAGCAGCAGAATCAGTAGTGGAGGATCAGTGATCATAGGGCGGTGTAGGTACATTCTGCGATAGATTTCCATATCAGCTTGCATTGTTTGCCTCGAATGTACTCTGTGGTATACGAATCTCCAAGAATCGTAGTCCCACATTCAACCAACATAGAGGAGAGTATCGGTACCCGCTGCACTTTGTTTCTTCATTGGAAGCCATTTTGATTTTAATATGAAATGACCGGATCCAAGTGATTGTTTGATATGATTTGATTTGTGTTTATGTTATTTGTTGTTGTTTGATTTTTGGTTGATTATTTTGCTCGTTCGATCCCAAGCAGAGAAATCTATTCTGATCGTTCCCAAATGAATAAACGAGTAAGTCCTCAAAAGGATTTGCTCGTTCGATCGCTTGTTCGATCCCTTGTTCGATCCCTTCGTTCGATCGCTTGTTCGATCCCTTCGTTCGATCCCCTCGTTCGATCGCTTGTTCGATGCCTCTTGTTCGATGCTTGAAGACTTTGAACTCGTTCGATCGCCACTAGATTTCCACTAGATCGATACACAAAGACTAAACTCGTTCGATCGACACATCCTTTTCCTCGTTCGGTGGACACAAAATACGAATCCAAAGACCCTTTTTCTTGCTATAAAACACGAACCAAGACCACGAACACGATCAAAAACGCTTGTTTTCGAAGATTGTTTCGAACCAAAAGAAAGGAAAATAAATCGAGACCCCCTTTTTTTTAATACTTTTCGAACCAAAAAGAATGAACAAAAGAAAATCACGAGATCGTTGATTGCTAACAAGATGGTTTGAGTGATATTAGATTAAACATAAACCATCTATGAATCAAGAATCAAAAACAAACAAATAATCAAAAACAAAAACCTCTTTTTTTCGAAATCAATAGAAAAAAAATACAAACCAAATCAATACATCAATCTTGTAGGCTCTTGATACCAATTGTAGGTTCCATGATCATTCATACGAATCCTTAACAATTAAGTGTAGGATCAAGATGCATAAAATTAAGAACTTTATTGATGATTGAAAGAAAAACTAAGAGTTGCTACAAACTCTAAAAGATGAAAAATAATAATGGAGTAGCTAACCTAATTTTGACTAAACTAGGTGTATTTATACTAACTAGGATTTGCCTTTGAGGGCTTTCTTTTGGGCTTTTTACATCTTGGCCCGTATACATAATAAACATTAATTAACATTGTCTTTCGAGCTACACTTTTGTCTTGTATCTTTGAGTGACCGAAGCTTCTTTGTTCGGGTCCATTTATGTGATCCTAACAAGATCCGTTCGTTCTTAGGATCGGCAGGATATTATAGGCGAATTATCGCAAACTTCTCAAAGATCGCAAAGCCTCTCACCTTGTTGACTCAAAAAAAACAAGAAGTTCGAGTTGGGTAATGAGCAGGAGAACGCATTTCAGACCTTAAAGGAAATGTTGTGTAATGCCCTGATTTTGGCATTACCTGAAGGACCGAATGACTTTGGAGTGTATTGTGACGCATCGAACCAAGGTTTTGGTTGTGTGTTGATGCAGAGAAACGAGGTAATTGCATACGCATCCAGACAAATCAAAATTCTCGAGGAGAATTACACCACTCATGATTTAGAGTTGGGCGCAGTAGTATTTGCTCTCAAAACCTAGAGACACTATTTATATGGAACAAAGAGTGTTATCTACACTGATCATAAAAGCCTTCAGCACATTTTTAATCAAAAAGAATTAAACATGCGTCAGAGATGATGGATAGAACTTTTCAGCGATTGTGACTGCGAGATTCGCTACCACCCAAGTAAAGCGAACGTAGTAGCTGATGCATTGAGTGGGAAAGAGTGGGTGAAACCAAGACGAGCTCGAGCTATAAGCATGACAATTCACTCTAGCATTAAAGCGAAGCTTCTAAGGGCGCCAACACTCTAGCAGAAATGTTGAAAGGATTAGACAAACAATTAAGAGAAAAGAAGGTGGCAGGATTGTATCTTGCTGAAAGAATTTAGGTGCCAGTTTATGGCAGATATTTTTCGAACTTTGATAATGATGAAACCAAGACTACAAAGTTAATATGTTAATATCCTAAGCAGACCAAGAAATGTACTAATGATCTACAAGACTTATATTGGGTGGGCCCGGAAAGAGAAGGATCTTGCTTCGTATGTTATAAGTGTTCACATGCACTAAAGTCAAGTAGAGCACCAGAAACCATCGAGATTTACTATCAACAGCCAAGATTACCGATTGAAAATGGGATAATATCACACTGACTCATACGCAATTACTGAGGACACAGTAGCGGACAGGACTCATTTTGGGTCATTGTCGATCGATCTGACCAAATCTGCGCATTCTTCTATCTATGAAATAATACAAGACAGAAAACTTGGCAAGACTGTACATCAACGAGATCATAGCAAGGCACGATGTGCCTGTGTTAATTATATCAGATCGTGACAGTCATTTCACATCAATATTTTGGCAATCAATACAGAAAGCATTAGGAACGCAACTGGATCTGAGTACCGCTTACCATCCCCAAACTGATGGCCAAAGAGAGCGTACCATTCAAACACTGGAAGATATGATTAGAGCATATGCAATTGATTTTGGTGGAAACTGGGATACTCATCTACCATTAGAAGAATTTTCACACAACAGTAGTTACCACTCGAGTCTGAAGTGTTCCCCATTTGAAGCATTGTATAGGAGGAAATGTCGAACGCCCATAGCTTGGGCAGAAGTAGGAGAGAGCAAGCTAATTGGACTGGAGATTTTCCAGGAGACTACCGTTAAGATTGTTCAAATCAAGGAATGACTTAAGGCTACATGAGATCACCAGAAAAGCTACGCTGATAATCGACAAAAAACCGTTAGAGTTCAGTGTTGGCAATAAAGTACTACTCAGAGTATCGCCTTGGAAAGGCATAGTACATTTTGGCAAGGGAAGCAAGCTTTCACTGAGATACGTAGGACCGTTCGAGATTGTCAAACGAGTCAGTCCTGTAGCTTATCGATTGCATTTACCGTAAGAACTCGTAGGCATTCACGACACGTTTCACGTGTCAAACCTAAAGAAATTCCTGGCAGACGTAAATCTGCACGTACCACTAGAAGAAATCAAGATTGACAACAGACTACATTTTGTTGAGGATCCGATTGAGATCATGGACCATGAGGTCAAGAAACTAAAGCAAAGTCGCATTCCCATCGTGAAAGTTCATTGGAACTCCCGACGAGG
This sequence comes from Tanacetum coccineum, assembly GCA_026074375.1. Classification (NCBI taxonomy): domain Eukaryota; kingdom Viridiplantae; phylum Streptophyta; class Magnoliopsida; order Asterales; family Asteraceae; genus Tanacetum; species Tanacetum coccineum. The sequence continues at coordinate 6,537 of BQNB010039385.1, read as the reverse complement.
ACCAGAATTTACTTGGGAACGAGAAGACGAGATGAAGCGCAAGTATCCGCAACTGTTCGCGAGCGCTACGGCTTAGGACGAGAAATTGAAATTTCGGGACGAAATTCCCTTTAACAGGGGAATACTGTGACAACTGTCTATTTTGAGGTCAGTAACCGATAGCAAACATACGACATTTTTGACTCCATTAAATTTTTGTTGAGTCACTTTCTAAATGGTCGTGTCATTTTATGAACTAAACATTCAATTCCTAGGAACCCTAGTTATACGAACGCACCTTCGACCTATGATCCTAGTTAACGGTCTTAACGATCAACGATATGCTCAAAGGTCATTAGGACAATGTCAATAACCATTAATAAACATAATTCATTCACTTTTATGAACTTAGGTCACTTCGTTCATTATAACTTGCAAGTTTCCCGGTAAACCCGATATTGCGTAAATTCTTACGTTTTTGCACTTACGCTTCTTATAACGGACTTAAAACACTTCAATATGACCTACGTGTATAAATTAACTCTTAACCAACATTACTTAACACATTTTACATTTAACCTACAATATACTACAAATTATACTCATAACTACACATTTTTTACACAAAACCTTACATTTTATCATACAACATACTACCTACACTTAATGTATATATACAAAATGAATTTAAATACCAAAAATCAGTAATTAGGACCTCCTTGAGACCCCAAAAACGTGAACCTTGTCCCCCATGCCTCCCTCCTCCTCCAATCACAATGCAAGCTTACTTACACACTCTTATTACCCCTACACTCAACCACCCTTCACACTTAATAATTTTTCACTCTTTTTTTTCTCACATACACTCCTCTCTCTCTCAAAAATCTGCATATCTCCTTCTCCTCTCTTAAATATTCAGCCACCATAAGGCCACCATCAACCACCACTCAAAAATCTTGTTTAACACAAGATCTACTCCAAAAAGGGCTTGTTTAATCATCTTTAACAAGTTTCTTGGTTTGTTTTTCACTCAAAGCACCATCTTGGAAAGTTGAATCATCTCAGCCTCATCTTCATATTGTCATTCACTTGGTGTTCTCATAGGTAAGGTAAGGGTACAAGACGGCTTGTGCCTATCTTGTACCCGAAAAGTGCCTATTTTGGCTCAAAACACATGTTCATCCATTTTCTTTGGATCTAATCTATAAAATAAATTAGCTACTGGATAAGTAGTGTTATGAGACTCTTAAAATGATGATACAATGATTATAGGATTTGTTGATTCAAATGATAAAACTAGTCACAAAAACGTTCATAAAACCATGATTTAGAGCTAGATCGGGTGTAAACTTGTACATGCAATGGTTTAAAAATATTGTAAGGTACCTACTGATTTTTCTTTATAAAAAGGATATTTACATATTTATAAAATGAGTTCAAGAGTTGATTGGGTTGTTTTTGCATTTTGGGTTAGTGGTTTGACTTGTTTAGTCAAAGGGAAATTTCAATCAGCCCTCTACTTTATTTTTGTGTCATATTGATTGGAGCATAAGTTGATGATAAATAAATGTTTTGACATGATTACAGAGCCTAAAATCAATTACTTTGAGTCTAGTTTCCAGAAATGTAAGCTTTGTAAAAATATGAGGTCGTTTGGTTAGTGAAAGTTGCAAAATGGTAAAAGGTGTCAAATCTGCCCGAAAATCTCTTTTTAACCCTTGTACTAAAATGACCATAAATCATAAACCACAATGAGTCTATCATTGAAACTGATATGGGAGACACTTGTAAGGGTTATTTAGAGTCTCCCATTAGACTAAATCATATAACTTTGATTTAGACCCTCTGATCATTTAAAATACTTTTATATGTCCAGATTTTGCCATTTTTGGAGTCGGGTATAAGTCCTTAATAAATTTTAGGAAAATTCGTGGACACACCTAAAACTTGGAATTTTGACCCGGAAATCTTTGGGGCAAACATAGTAGTAAGTCAATATACATAGGAACCTGGAGATGGAGTATAAGCAAGTGTTGAGGTCGTTTGGCAAGTCGTTAAGCGATAACTAGTTGCTAGTAAAACGGCGCAATTTTCTGAAAATGGATAACCAATGGAAATAAAAAGCGAAGTGTAGTCTCGTGGATTCCTAATGTACGAATCGACATGCATATAACGTAATTACAATGAGTTGCATATTTTACATAATTGAATATTAATAATATATTATTATTATTAATAGGTCGCGGTTGAGATTTTGTCATCTCCGCCTTTCTTCGTTACTTTCATCTTGGTATCTCCATTTGGTGAGTTTCTCACATCCCCCTCTTTTTGCATATTTTAACTGTTTTGGGGTGGAAAGCATGATGTGTTTTTATTAAATTTCTATGCTCATACTTTTATGTTTTATAAACATTCGAGCATACTTGAACTTACTGAACTTGGTTTTGAACTTTGCAAACTTGTGGAACGTGTTGAACTTGTTTTGGAATCGTGTTGAACTTGAACTTGAACTTATTATGTATGTTGTTGTATGCTTGGAACCCGCCACTACTTTTAACTCACTTTCCCCCTCAACGGGATTGAGACGTTAGTACTTATGGATAGCGCTATTAGGAGATTAGCCCCTCCTCACTCCCCGCACAAGGGTGCATAGTACTAAGTGTTTGTGCCACACTATACAACTAGAACTTGATTGGATATTGGAACGGTTAGGCTGAATACGTTTAAGTAGTGCCTCGCATAATCACTATAGCATACATATACATTGATTTGTTTTGGACTCTCAACTTATTTGGAATTGATTTTTGTTTTGGGCAACTGTTTTTGATAACTTGCCATTGGGTTGGCAAACTTTTATCGGACATCTACTCTTTATTTAAAACTACATTTTGTGTATAAAATCTTGTGAGCTCACCAACTATTTCGATAGTTGACCGTTTTATCATGCTTTTCAGGTGACGTTCCCAAGGTGGAAACTTAGAGCCGTGTTTTTCAGTTATTGTCAAGACATCTACATAATTGCAAGAACCATGTCTTTTGAATATCCATGTTCGGATAGAAACAACTTATGATGTTTCATGTACTTTTAAACTTGTACTTTGTGATGTTGTAATTCGGATAACTTTCTTTTGTTTAAAATCATGTATGGTGTTTTATCTATCATCTTGTGTGATGTTTATTAATATGTTACTCCTCGCGGTTCCGCCTTGGTGGGGTGTGACAGATTGGTAATCAGAGCCTAAGGTTATAGAGAACGCCGGTTTTATTTTCAAAAATAAAAATCCGAACTATAACCAAAATGATTTTCTTTTTCTAAAAACACCGAACATGAAACGAGTCGACTAGTCCGAGTGGTTGCATCATTAGACCTAAATTAGACATAACTTGATCAACTATGTCTAATTTAGGGAGTATCATGCAACACTGGGTATAGTCATTATTTTAAACGAGTTTAAAAACCGACCTTCCACTTTAGTCACTGAAAAGCATACTAGGAATTATGTGCACCGTATACTGCATACTTCTAGATGTCCACTATTTGTGTTTAAATACATCATGCTTGTCTCTGATTGATTTATTGATACCCTGGGTTTGCTTTCACATCGGTTACTGTCATTATAGTGTCACACTGTCCGTAGGCACTTTGTCATTAAGAACACCATTATAGTCACAATATGTCCCATAGATCGTCTTCACGCACAAATGATTTCGCGAATGAGTCGCGACGTACACCTAAATACTTTTCGTACCCTTACCCTGCATAAGGCCTTGAGGAGGACTCGTTGATAGATTCCAAGTCAGAGTACGAGGCGAGCAACAGGTGATCTACATATGCACGACATGTAAAGACATTCGTTCTTCGCTATTAGAGCTACATCGACCCATATTTTGGTCACGTCCCTGTTTTATTTCGACATGGATACAACGCGACTATAGAGAAATTGGGGTTGAAAGCAGAAATGCGGGCGTTTATCCCTATTCTACCAAACCCCTTTTGAGATAAAAGGATTAATACGAGAATGAGAACCTTATACTTGGTACTGGTTAATCGTGTAACCATGATAACAAGTTTTGTCCTGGCGTTCGTGTTTCGGAGATGGTACTTATTTGGACGAGTCAAAGTCCTTTGGTAACAAA
>BQNB010039384.1:28265-48095 GCA_026074375.1 Tanacetum coccineum | reverse complement strand
TTGGCAGTTTTTGTCTGTTTTTGGTCATTTAAGCTTGTTTTTAGAGGTAAAAGATATGTGTAATTAAGCACTTATCAGTCATCATCGTTGATGTCGAACTCCATCGTAGCTGATCACAAAAGGTCTCTAATTATTAGTCACCTTACTAAAATATCAATCACGGAGTTTCTGTATTCGGTATAAGTGTATAATTTGTTCTAGAAATCTGAATTTTTTTGGGTAACCATGATGTTATATCATGTTCATCTTATTTAATGTGCCGCTATATTTTTGATAGTTTTCGTGTCTATTTAGATCTAACTTAACTTTATTCTATGCAGGTTTTTCACAATACGACAGAAGCACGCTTGAAAGCGAGTCAAGTAGCTCATACCAGACACCTTATATGAACTAAATCAAAGAATGTTGGGAAACCTACTTGGAACATTAGAGGTAAGGCCGATCACACCCTCTTCTTCATATGCTATTAATAAGTTTTGTATTTTATATTTACTGTATTATGTGATAACTGCTTCTGATATGTGCATGTTAATATAAAATAACATGATTAAGTTGTTTACCACAAGACTTGACTTAATTGGATGATATTGTGTGTGGTGACAAACACAATTAATAAAGGAAATTGTGAGAGCAACATAGTTGCAAAAAGATAAAGAGGACAAATGGTTATAGCGAAATGTTTATAATTGTGTCCATAAACTGAGAAATGATACTTTGGGGTTGAATTGAATGAGATCCAGTTTGTTTGACAAATGGTTATAGTTTTCTCGATAAACAATATTTGTTTGGGTTCAAGAATCTATTGGTATAAGAGGACAAATGGTTATAGCAAAATGTTGTAATTGATTTGGGATTGCTGGAATTGGCAACTCCAGACTACCCTTAGCGAGGGGTTCAAAATCTCTTAAATTAGCCAAGGGGTATGCCTATTGTTACTTTATTTTAGTTTTAACTATGAAGTACTGAACTTCTACTTTATTGATAATTATCCATTAGTGTCCGAATATAGCTAGATCTCAATAGTTACTAGACTTTGAATGAAAAAAACACCAGTAATTGATAGTTTGGATATTGAGCATTTGGTACTTTTGTTCTTGCTTTTTCATTTTTGGTGGGGGATACATGATAGGAGGGAACGTCTCATTGGAGTTGACAAGGGATTTTCTGATAAATATGATGTCATCAACTATGATGGACTTTGTTTCTGGAAAATACAAATCTCGACAAAGACAGAAAAGAAGTTCAGGTGAGTTGGGTAAATTTCAAAAAGTTGTCGGGTTGGGTCGACCAAAAACACTTTTTGCCACAATTTACAGTGGAATGACTTTATATGACGATTTTGGATAAATACTTTTTGAGCGACTTTCATACCCTTTGACTGTTTTATATTTAGTTATTCTCAAAAAAGAAATATCTAAAATTGACTCATAGCTGAGTAATTTTGGAAAACGTTCACGTTGTTGGTCTGTCATAATTCTTTTGCTTTGGGTGGATGTATTCCAAGCTACGGGAACCATATTTAAATGTGAATCATTTATAATATTTTGTTACTTGCAATGACACTAAGCATGTTTTAATTTTATGTCGGTAAGTAGATATGACACAGAAAATTCACAATGTTTGCATTTCTTTGTTTCAGGATGAACACCTTTGGTGATCGTCAATAATAGTAACACAAAAGAAATGAAGTTCGAGAGTTGGGGAGGTTCAAAATGTGTAAACGGCTTTCGTCTTCGTGTTTGGAAATACTGGAAATATGTTGGACATATACACATGGCAGATTTACTCAGAGAGGTTGTTGACGCTTGATGAGTTTATGGATTCTGGACGCATGTGTGAATGCTTGACATGCTGAATCATGTTGAATATGCAACTTAACCGATTACGTAAGCTTATATGAGGTTGGTGTTTACCCATTCCATTGCATCTGTTGACAAGTAAAACCGAGAAGCAATTAAATCAAGCTGAGGAGGTTTTAAGAGTTGTGCTCCATATTACATCACATAAATAAATAAATAAAGTAAAGAGTAGTAGAGTATGCATTTTGAAAGGATTTTTATTTCATTTGTGTGTCATTTTGTTTTCCCATTTCATTCCAGCAATACATGTAATTCACTCATGTCTTGGCATTGCTTCTCATTGTGTGTCCCTGCTTTTGAATTTGTAATAAAATCTTTTTATGATTCGTAAATAAAAAATGGGTGTTTGTCTATTTGTTCTCCGCGTTATGAGGTTGATAATTCGTGCGTAGATTTAAGGTGGCATTAATTAAAGTAAAAAGCAATGTAATCTCCATATTTATGTAGGCAAGTAACTAATCTTTTGGTAGTCAAGTTCTTTATTTATTTTTTCTGTCACGTTTAACTTTTAGTTTTGAATTGTTTCATGTAATGCTTTCAATCACAAATCTATAGAATCAATTGTTAGCAATCTATGTCCGCTTTGAGGCGTGGTTCGCTTCTAAGCCTTACCATTTAAGTGTATAAATTTTTTTATAATAAAATCCGCTCTATACAAAACGCGTTGTAGCGAATTTTAAATTTTTTATAATAAAATACGCTCTCTACAAAACGCGCTGTAGCGAATACTTTTTACAAAACGCACCGCAGCGATACACGGGTTTCAAAACCTTGTTTGAAACATTTATAAATTTAAAATTTAAAAATTATTTTTAACAAATAAAATATTAGTTGGTTTTAAAAAAATAGAAAAGAAAAGAAATGGTGGGTCATAAAAGTGTATGTTAGATGCAAGTTACTGGAGAGAGTGTTTTTGAATGTGTTAGTTACATGTAAGTTAGATAACAAAAAGGCGTTGATGTAGCATTAACTTGCAAGTTACTGCACCTTGTGGTTTAAGCAAAAAGTTACACTACATAACTTATTGAGAAGATTTGCACTTCTTCCATCTTTAGCAAAAGTGAATTTCAAGATTAAATGAAAAACATTATCGCGTGAAAATGGAACTACCATTAGTGACTTAAGCTGTTTTTGGTGTACCGTTCAAACAGTGTTAATGGTCTATCCAACTTTAAGGCTGTGTTCTTGACTTAAAATTTGAGAAGAAATGAAAGAAATGAGAAAGTTTTTTTTGTTCTTCAGTTTTTTTTTCAAAGAAGAAAAGCAAGTGGAGAAGAATAAGGGTTTTTCTTAAAAAATATTCCTTTCATTTTTTGGAGGAAAGGGAAAGAAAATTTTAAAATATTTATTATGTAAAGACTAATATGTCTTTATTAAAATATTTGACACTAAAAACTAAAAAGCATAAATGTAATTTAAACAGGTTATATTCCTTTCCTTCAAGTTAAGAACATTACTTATAATTATTTTCATTTTCTTTTCCTCTATCTCATAACAAATAAACCAAAACTTCTTTTACTTTTCTCAACTTCTTTTCACTTTTCTATTCCTTTCATTTTCCTTTGCTTTAATACTCAAGAACACAACACAACATAAGGAAAATATGCAATAAACAGATGGGAGAATTGCATATATACTCATTAAAACTTAAATATTTGCATATATACCCAAATCACAAGTTTTCAGTGTATGATGTATAATGCAAGTTAAGCATGTTTTGAGTATATATGCAAATATGCAAGTTTTAATGAGGATATATGCAATTGACCCGATAATCACTTCACTCACAAATCCAAATGTACACCCTCGTAATATCTCATGACTTGATACTAGAGAATTGACGCAGCTAGTATCCTCGCTGTGCTTATGACAGAATGTTTTTGCATTTCATCATCATAGTTATGGCCATTTACAAGTGCTTTAAACCCTTGGCTCGTGGGCTGCAGCTTGAGAGAACTAGCTATTAGGCATTGCAATACACACGATAAGAAAGAAACAATCAAACCAGAACACAAGTTAATGTATGTGGTTCTATCAAAGTGTACATAAATGAAATCCTAGCCACACTATTTTTAACCGTAATTCTCGGCCCCTCGCTTATTATTTTGAAAATTTGTTTGTGGACGTGCTCCAAAAATTAAGTCAAAATCTATTAATTCCTGTTACTAACAATTCCAAGTGACAAGGTTGCAAATATCCAATAACTTAGGAATAGCTATTTGCTACTTGTTTACAGTCGAGCTTAAACTGTTCCATCTTTTGTTTAGTTACGTGTCACATTAGACATTCCAACTAAGACCAATATCATTAATATGATAACTAACTGGATGGGATAGCTAATACCTCAATTTATCAACGCTAAGAAGGTTAAAGGAGGAGTGATCCGAGACCCGTGTCTTCTTTCTCTTGTCTAATTTATTCCTTGTCGAATAGAATGTGAAATTCGCACTAGTATTGTATGCATTTGGAAAATCTTGAAGAATATATCAGAAGTTCCTTAAGCAAAAAGAATCCATTCACTATGCACAGTTGCTTTATTTTGCAGCCATATATGGTTTGCAAAAATGCACCTGCCAAACATAAAGAATCGATTCTCTGAAGCTTTCTATATTTTCTTTAATACATACTCCTCGTCGTCTTTGACAAAAGTTTTAATATTTTCATCAGACATTGCGTGCTTGCGTTATGTTATAATTTACTGATGATATAGCTATGAAGTTGCAAGAGTCCCATCTTTTGTTATTACCAAACCTAGAACTTTTTATGATGACATCCTTTAGAGCTGGTAACATACGCGCATATTCTCATAAATGGGTCAATTTTGGTACGGAAAAATTTCAGATGGGTTGATATTTAAAAAAAGAAACTAAAAGGTGACCGAGCTCGAACAATCTCTTAAATCATATCTTTTGCAATCGTGTTTAACATTTTCATTATTTACAATTTTTGCTAAAAAATGATGGATAAAAAAGTATGAGTGGCCAACCCGACCCGATCCAACCACATTAATAATAGGAGGCGAGGGATCCAAAACCTTCACATCTTTTGATTAGATTCTTTATTGATGCCCGCTGCAAGGGTATTCGATGATATGTCGTTATAAAGCCACTTATAGACTTACAAAAACTAAGAAAAACAAGAAGTATAAACTAAAATTTTGCCTATTTATTTACAACATCGACTAGGTTTCATTTTGTCTCATAATGTATGTTTTTGGCCTTTTATAATAGATGTGCAGATCAAACAAAAGAAGCTAAACTACTATATACTTAACGGAGAGACATCAGCAACGTTGATAAAGTTCACATTTTTCATTTATTCACAACCAGAAACAACCCCATAAAAACGGGGTTTTTTGCATTGAACATTGGTATCAGTTTAACAAAACCTGGAAACATAAACAGAAAAATGTAACGAAATGGTCCAACTTCAATCAGATTGATTCTGTGACGACGAATGAGAAGATGATCCAACATGTTCAGCACAGGAATCATCTGTAGATAACTTTCCATTGCTTGTTGAGTCCGCTGAACGGATTGTAGGTGAATTTGTCCCACCATATGACATGAATAATGGGTCAACCCTTGGTAGACTAGTCAAACCCATGCTATAATTGTATGAATATACCACCAGAGGGTGATCATATTTACACACTGACCCGTATTTGCATGTTCCATATAGACTATAATATGAACACACGGTTTGACCCTGCATTTTGAACACCAAACGGTCACTTCACAAGCATTATTCACAAGGCACACTTGCTATAATGAACTATAACTTACGGGTCTTAAAGGGAGGCCAAATGGGCTCAAGGAACTGACAGCCGATACCGATTGAACCGTCCTTTCCTTCGGGTGATGGTACATGCAGTTTGATCCATACTTGCACGTTCCACTGTTCATGAAATAGCGACATTCTGGCTCATTAGGCCTCTCGGGTAGAGGAGAATTTGGTGTTGATGGATAGACACGGTCAATGGGAGTCAAACCATTGGTCGAGAATATTGGGCTCATATTACCCTAAAGATAGCAACACCGACAAACCATTTAAGCTAAGCACTAATGAGGTCTAACAATTAGAGAAAGATCAACCATAAATATGAACTAGCCCCATCCACTTTTAAAAATATAATAACTTCAGTAAATTTTGAGGCTCTGCTAGTGTTGGCAAAAAATATACTAGTGAACAATTACTCGTACTTACAATATAAGGAGCACCGGAGGGCGGAAGAACCATTGGGAAATAAGTTTGTTGACTCATATACGGCCATGAAGGAACCCCACTGATATGGGATGGTGCAAAAGACATGGGTCCTGAAACAGGTGTGTTCGCTCCATCTAGTGGTAGCTGGGGATGATGGAACTTGCATGTAACTCCAAATTTACACGATCCAGTTCGTATATAATGAGGACACGACTTCTGTCCCTAAAATAGTAGCACAAGATTCTTTTAGTATCGAGAAATAAATTTTCAAATATTATGTATCAAAATTTTAGCAACAACAAAACATCACCTGTCTCATAGGCAGCCCAATCGTGTTCAGTACCACCGGACAAGCATCACGGCCACCATGCGGATGATTGTATTTGCATGATGATCCATATTTGCATGTACCCGTCTTTAAAAAATACTGAAGAGGGGCATCAAAATAAAAAACAAATCACAAATTATCCACACCTTAAAGGAATCCCGTAATTTTAACACATTTTAACCAATTCAAGAAACACTCTCGAAAACTTATGAGAAATTCAACCTTTCTACACTCAGTCGGTACAAAATGAAAAACTTATCTAGAGGAACAAGGTTAAAAACTTACGACACAATTCGGCTCACCAACTCTTTCTGGAAGGTCACCTCCATGATTATCCTACGAATTCGTAAACTAATGAGAATAAACTCTCTTTGGGTTGTTTCAGATTGCTTATTTAAGTACTTATCTGCTTACCACAACTTTCTCAACATAAATTTACATCTTTGCTTGTTTGCATGGAACACTTTAACACAAGCAGATTAATACTTGCTTACTTTTAAAACCGATAAACACTACTATTAGATACGCAATTTTGAACACACGCAATCAAGAAACATAACTAACTTAAACTTGTTTTTGAATTAATAAATTTACCTGACCATGATAAGTTGGATGATTAAACCTACAAGCATCACCATAACCACACATTCCAGTCCTCAAATAATATATGCAATTGGGTTCTCCGGGTCGATCCGGATAACCCGTTAAACCCGGGTCATCTTCCTTCTCATCCTTCTCAATTTTTAACCTCCTTATACCTTCTAAAGAACCCATAATTCAGAATAAAAAAATAAACACAAATTTCACAATACCTAACAAAATTGACATAAAACAGAGTAAAAACAGAGGATATACAAAAAAAATAATGATCAAGCATATGAAACATAAATATAACCAAATTTGAACATAAGCAATAACAAATGAATCCAAAAAGTGAAAATTTAATTCAGTTGTGTACCTTCAATATTCCCATGCTCATGCCTATTATAAGGCATTCAAAAAATTCAATATCCAATATCACAAAATAAAAATAAATTCTGATGATCAAGTTTTGAAGATGAAATTGTATTTAATAAAAAAGATGAAAGAAAATATCTAACACCACGCTTAAGTTATGAATTATAAATGATGTTTCAATGTTATGAATGAAAAGTGTGAGTAAATATTAGTATTTCTTAGTAAGTATAAATTTTGAAAATTAGGATCTTCTAGATATTTGATCATGAAATTTTAGTGTGAATAAGTAAATTTGTTCTGTATACGTAAATACTGAAATATTGTCGGGTGATAATTGACAAATGTATCCCTGGTATTCTAGCATTTCTCTTTTAGTAATTTGGTAAGTTATAGGATAAAATAACGTGGGAGGAAATTATGTTTTTTTTTTTAATGTTAAGAGATCTTGGTCGTTGAAAGGGCGGAAATAATTTGGATGAGTGGAAGGATCTTGGCCGTCAAAGTGGGGAAGGTCACCCATGATGTAAGCATTCGCTTAAAATGACACAATATAAGCCATCACAAGTAGTTTACATGTTGCAAATTTAAGTAATGCCAAATGGATATTTACCGACCCATTCCTTTTGTAATGATAGGTGATGGAACCAAAATGACAGTAACAGCGACGTATGGGATTTGATAGATGTGTGAGATTATTAATGGATCGAATATGGACGACGTTTTATCATTCATGGATCACCTGTTACTATCCAAATGTTATATATACCGGGGTTTAAGACGTGAATGATATGTTTTTGTTGGATCTAGTCCATGACGCCGTTAAGGCGTCGCTAAAAGGCGAGGCGTGACCTTCACATCGTGACTTCCACATTACGAAATAGACCTTTTAAAACATCAATTAATACTGCTCGACCAGCGGATGAATGTGTTAAACCCGTCCGTAAGAAATGTTATGGAAACGTAATGTCCTGTAGATGTTTACTTTAGTCTCTTTTTTTCCATACGAAACTTAGTTTGTGTTATAAAAATACTTACATATAGGCTTTAGTTTAGTGATCCAAAGTTATATATGGGTGAGCATAATGGATCGTGGACCGGATCGAACCGAGAAACCGGCCTGAATCGGACCGACCGGACCGAACCTGTTTTAGTCCAGTCATCGGTCCACACTTTACCTCATGTTCGGTTCTCGGTCCGGTTCGTTCTTACGTACAACCGACCATTTTGCCTTCTCGGACCGGACACATTCGCTCCGATCCTCGGTCCGTGGTTTTGGGCTAAATCGGTCTCGGTCCGGTCCGGTCCGAGTTTGACCCGATGCTCACCCCTAAAGTTATATACCGAGTATAACATTTTTGGTGCAAATAAAATGATTGTACAATAACTAGTACGATCATGCCTTGCGATAGTTATCAAAGGATTGGCGGGGGTGTTCCAGCCAAGTTGTCCGTAACCTGAAATAAGAAATACGAAGACACTACGTTAAGTGATTACGTAGGAGTTGGACCCTGCGAACCACCTCAGGCGTGCGAGTAAGTATATGATATGGTGAATAAGTGATTTGAGAAAGTGTTTAGGTGAGTCGAGAGCATACCATAATCCAATGACCGACCAAACTATTTATAGGGGAATAGAAATAGCTTGGGCAACTCTTTGCACGTTTTTAGGAGATCATGGGGGCGTCAAATGATTTGTGGTAACCGTCAGGCTTAGTGCCCCACATTCTCTTCATTGTCAAGAAAGTCAGGGTTGAGTGGTAATCGTGGGGGGAAGACCAATTAAAGGGTTGTCTCGGTTCTATTGTCTTCGAAGGATACACCTCGAAGGGTGTGAGGCTTTGACATTTTGAATTTCCAACTGGTAACCTGTTATCCCTAATCTACTAATCCATTTCACAAACCAAATGAGCTAAAATGATAGAAATTCTAGAGAGGGAACAAAAAGAGTGGAGGATTTTTATCATATTGTTTATCAGCTTAGGAAAAATAATACAAGCAACCAACCCCCTTTCCATGTATGAAAGGGGTATATATACTCCTAGGGTAAGCATAAGACGCCGAGGGTATGTTTCCTTTGGTCGGGCTCGACTTTGGTTGGGCTTTTGGCCCATAACACGTACAAGGTTAGATTAATTAACAAGCCCGTGATCCCGACTAGCATATTACATCATTTATAAAGTTCCTTAAACGTAAAGACCCGACACTAGGCAACAATGACTTTGACTTTCTTGTTAGACTTAATACTTTTTAGGCTTACAATCTCCCCCAAAGTAAAGTCATTAGAATTTCTTGTCGTTAAGCTCTTGAAATATTGGGTCTTGGTCTTGAACTTTGTTGTAATGGGCTTCGTTCCTTCATGCTTTGTGATCTTTGATCTTGAGCCTTTGTCATTGTCTTTCGACTTTGTCTTTAATTCTGAGATCTCTAAATTTTTCCTTTTCGTAGATGAAATTGATAGTAGTAACCGGAAATTTAGTCGTCGTTTGATGAGGACCGGCACTTTCTGTCTTGAACATCCTTTAATCATCTTTGTGCTTTGGACTAACATGTTTATACTTTGCATCATCTTGAAAGCTAACAATCTCCCTTGATGTACTAACTGTCTTTTGAATCTTAAGGAAGGTCTCTGTCTTTGTATGTTCTGAGCTTTCTTGTTTACTTATGCTTTTGATGCCAAATATATGTCTTTAAATCTTAAATATGAGCATGTGGTAATAAGTATGATGGTGCTAGAATAAGGTAGTTACTTCAACGTCTAAACCTGCATTTATAGGGTTAGCAATAAACAACGGATATGGATGGATGTCTTGTTCATTCGTCAAAGTTCGGTAACATTAACCTCCGGTTCCGTGAGGACCGTTTTACAGTATAAATAATATACATGCGTCAACAAGATTCGTATTCATGAATGAATATCCTTAACATGTTTTCTAATTGAAAGTGTGGTTTGTCAAAAGTTGATACGTCAAGAGACGCTAACGAAGCTTTTTGAGATTCCAAAACTGTTCCTATATCCGGATTCTCGTTCAAGTTAGGATAACAACGAATATAGGTAAATTATAGATGTCAACTTGTAAAGTAAACAACGATAATTTTAGGTGTTTCCCGTCAAATCCTAATACCTGGATCACATTAGATCTCTAGTTAGCACAAGTTTGATTCTTATAGAATCTCGCAAGTCACCTACCGCAGTGTTGTTTGATGATAGCACTTAAAGGATTTATATTCGTCACTATGAAATGCTAAAGAGCATCACTCTAAATGTTCTGACAAGATCATAAGGATAATGCGTATGACTCTTGTAACTTTTTTTTTGAACAGCAATATATTATTAAACCACTAGCAAGAAGCTAGAAATTACAAAGCGACAAGGTACGGATTTTTAAGCCAATCGTTCCAACTAAACGAGGCTTTACATCTATTACGACACCAATAAAAAGACCGAGACACAATATCCTCAAAAATCATCGCCTTTGGAGAAGAAACCGCTTCAAAGATATACTTGTTCCGATATTGCCAAACATGCCACCACATTACGTAAAAAACACCTTCGAGAGCCTGCTTATAATTAGAAGATAAGCGAAGATTCAGGTTTGGTAATCTGAACCGAAAATCGAATTTATATAATATATATATTTATTTATAATAAAAAAGGACCATTAAAAATATATATTATATATATACCTATATTTTACATTATGATAAGTTTTTGAAATTAAATTTTACTGCACGCGCACTGTCAACATGCAGAAGCATCCGAGTAATGTTTACATTATCTGCAAGTTGTGGTCAAGGTCATATCTAATCTATATATATATATATATTATATTTATAAGTGATAAAGATCAAAATAAAAAGACAAATATTCGTGAGAAGGATAAAAAGTTATTTTTTTTAAAAAAGTTTTCAAAAATTCTGATAAAATTCCACAAGAATCGTGATGTTGTGCTATGAAAAAGTTGTAAAGGAAGTTTTTCTAAAGTACTAGTTATTTTGCCGAAAAAAATTATATGAAACAAAACGTTGATGCATTAAATCGGTTTTATGTGCATCAAATAACGTTTTTTTGTAGCCCAACTTCTTTTGACTTTTGCATCAGAATTTATTAACGCATCAAACTATAACAAGTCAAAAAATTTGTGCATCAAAATATTTTTGAGTGCATCCAAAATTTCTTTCTTTTGTTCTCGATCGCATTAGAAAAAACGATATAACACTCAAAATTAAAAAACTTCTTTTACAAGTTTAATAATTCACCACATAAACCTTGATTTAATGAATTTTTTTTGGAATTTTTATTTTTGAAAACTTTTAAAAAAAAACAAAGTTATTCTTTTTATCCTTCACACAATATTTGTCTTTTTATTTAACCATAATCCTCTGTATAAGTAAATATATATAAATATATATATATATATATTACTATATATATATTATATATATAATATATATACATATATATAAATAACTATGTACATTTTACAGAAATTTTGTTTTTTTAATTTTCGGATTTTTTAAAAAATATTGTCTATGGCAAGATTCGAACTTATGACCTAGGGTTAAGTTCTAGTTAAGTTTACTAACTGAGTCAAGCCACCATTTCTGTTTTACTATCCAAAACTAATAATATATTCTAAAAAAACCATGTTGATATATTTTAATCTTAAAAAATATATCAAAATATACTTCAAAATATATTAATTTATAACAGTAATACGCACCCTTAAAATGTAAATGAGTTCTAATCGTACACTCTATCATTTTAAATCATAATATAGATATCCCCTAAATTCAAAACTCAATGGCGGCGATCAAAAATCCCAAATTCAAAAATCCATTTTTTAATGGCGGCGATCAAACCCTTTTCCCAATCTCCGATCTTAAATCATCCCCTTTAATCCTGGTGTTTGAAATCGTATAATAAACCCCTGAACTTTGGATCAGTCCTTTAATTGAAAATCTCATATCGAGCGTTTATAGGTCATCTTTTCTCATCCGTGGGACCTTAGTTAGATTCGATTGTCCTTTCTTATTTATTTTATATTTCCGTTTCCTTATTTATATATCGAGGTTTTGGCTAAAATCGGTCCTCGGTCCGGTCCCGGTCCGAATTTGTCCACCAAATGCTTAACCCCTAAAGTTATATACCGAGTATAACATTTTTGGTGCAAATAAAATGATTGTACAATAACTAGTACGATCATGCCTTGCGATAGTTATCAAAGGATTGGTGGGGGTGTTTCAGCCAAGTTGTCCGTAACCTGAAATAAAAAATACGAAGACACTACGTTAAGTGATTACGTAGGAGTTGGACCCTGCGAACCACCTCAGGCGTGCGAGTAAGTATATGATATGGTGAATAAGTGATTTGAGAAAGTGTTTAGGTGAGTCAAGAGCATACCATAATCCAATGACCGACCAAACTATTTATAGGGGAATAGAAATAGCTTGGGCAACTCTTTGCACGTTTTTAGGAGATCATGGGGGCGTCAAATGATTTGTGGTAACCGTCAGGCTTAGTGCCTCACATTCTCTTCATTGTCAGGAAAGTCAGGGTTGAGTGGTAATCGTGGGGGGAAGACCAATTAAAGGGTTGTCTCGGTTCTATTGTCTTCGAAGGATACACCTCGAATGGTGTGAGGCTTTGACATTTTGAATTTCCAACTGGTAACCTATTATCCCTAATCTACTAATCCATTTCACAAACCAAATGAGCTAAAATGATAGAAACTCTAGAGAGGGAAAATAAAGAGTGGAGGATTGTTTATCAGCTTAGGAAAAATAATACAAGCAACCAACCCCCTTTCCATGTATGAAAGTGTATACAATACGCCTAGGGGTAAGCATAAAAAGGGAAAAAACGCAGAGGGTATCTTCCTTTGGTCGAGAATCGACTTGTTGGGCTTTTGGCCCATAACACGTACAAGGTTAGATTAATTAACAAGCCCGTGATCCCGACTAGCATATTACATCATTTATAAAGTTCCTTAAACGTAAAGACCCGACACTAGGCAACAATGACTTTGACTTTCTTGTTAGACTTAATACTTTTTAGGCTTACAATCTCCCCCAAAGTAAACTCATTAGAATTTCTTGTCGTTAAGCTCTTGAAATATTGGGTCTTGGTCTTGAACTTTGTTGTAATGGGCTTCGTTCCTTCATGCTTTGTGATCTTTGATCTTGAGCCTTTGTCATTGTCTTTCGACTTTGTCTTTAATTCTGAGATCTCTAAATTTTTCCTTTTCGTAGATGAAATTGATAGTAGTAACCGGAAATTTAGTCGTCGTTTGATGAGGACCACCGCACTTCCGGTCTTGAAACATCCTTATATCAACTTTGTGCTTTGACTAACATGTTTAATACTTTGCATCTACGCTTGAAAGCTAACAATCTCCCTTGATGTACTAACTGTCTTTTGAATCTTGAGGAAGGTCTCTGTCTTTGTATGTTCTGAGCTTTCTTGTTTACTTATGCTTTTGATGCCAAATATATGTCTTTAAATCTTGAATATGAGCATGTGGTAATGAGTATGATGGTGCTAGAATGAGGTATGTTACTCAACGTCTAAACTGCATTTAATAGGGTTAGCAATAAACAACGGATTTGGATGGATGTCTGTCAATCGTCAAAGTTCGGTAACATTAACCACCGTTCCGTAGACCGTTTAACAGTGTATAAAATAATTACAAATTGCGTCAACAATCGTTCGTATCGATGAATTAATTCCTTAACAGTTTTTTCTAAATTGAAAGTTGAGTTTGGTCAAAAGTTGATACGTCAAGAGACGCTAACGAAGCTTTTTGAGATTCCAAAACTGTTCCTATATCCGGATTCCCGTTCAAGTTAGGATAACAACGAATATAGGTAAATTATAGATGTCAACTGTAAAAATAAACAACGATAATTTTAGGTGTTTCCCGTCAAATCCTAATACCTGGATCACATTAGATCTCTAGTTAGCACAAGTTTGATTCTTATAGAATCTCGCAAGTCACCTACCGCAGTGTTGTTTGTTGATAGCACTTAAAGGATTTCTATTCTGTTCGTGATGATAGATTCAGATCTGATGTGTTTGTGTGTGTGTTTGTTTGTGTGTGTGGTGTTTGTGTGTGTGTTTTGATTTGTTACTTGTGAACTTATTTATGTTCAACAAGTGTTTATCATTCATGTGTCCTAATGATATTTAAATTAGATAGCTTTAGCTCTATACTCGATTAGTGCGTTTTGGGTTTAGTGATCGGAGGCTGGATTAGATTGACACATTTTCTATGGGAGAGCAAAAAAACCGAAAAAACCAAAACTGAACCGAACCGAACTAATAACCGAACCGAATTTGCCAAAACCGAACTGAACCAAACTACAAATTTGGTTTTCGGGTTGGATATGGGATTGGCAATCTGAACCGAAAATCGAATTTATATAAATATTTTTTTTATATATAAAAAAGACCATTAAAAATATATATATTCCTATATTTACATTATGATATGTTTTTGAAACTAAATTTTTTGCACCGCACTGTCAACTGCAGAAGCCGAGTATGTTACATTATCTGCAAGTTGTGGTCAAGTCATATATATATATATATATATATATATATATATATATGGGGAGGCTTTTTTTTCAGAATCATTCTTAGTGCGAGAACTGACAGAACCACAAAAAACATACATGCACGTCTTTTAAAAATAAAAAAAATACATGAAAATCATCAATAATCGGAAGAATTCACCTATATTCTTCAGTATCATCATGAACTCTTCCTCTTCTTTCGGCAAAACCTTACACACGGCCGCAATATTGTTGTTGCACGCAACATACATGCACATCTTCAAAGAAAAATTTTCTATTTCCAATTTCTTATCAAATTCTTTAGAACAACTTTGTTTTTTTAAAACATATATGTTGTTTTTAGAACATATGTGCAAAAATACAATTATTGAAGGCGTGCATGCATGTTTTTGGTGGTTCTGTCAGTTCTCGCACTAAGAATGGTTCTGAAAAGAAAATCTCACTATATATATGTATATATATATATATGTATATATATATATATGTATATATATATATATATATATATATATATATATATATATATATATATCTATACATATATATATATATATATATATATCTATACATATATATATATGTATACATATATATATATATATATATATATGTATACATATATATATGTATACATACATATATATATGTATACATACATATATATATGTATACATATATAAGTTGACTCAATCCAGTTTGGACTTTTCTTTTCGTCAAAAACCCAGGGGTGGTATCGAAGAGGAGCAGTACGAAGCTTTATTGGTTCATGTCCGAGACGTAAACCTTGTTCCTGTGTCAGATCGTTGGAAATGGTCCTTGGAGAACTCGGGTGATTTTTCTGTTGCTTCTGTTAGAAAGATGCTAGATGATAAAATGTTGCCGGACGTAACTACAAAGACACGGTGAATAAAACTTGTCCCTATTAAGGTGAATGTTCATGCGTGGAAAGTTAAGATAGATTCATTACCGACGCGTTTCAACATTTCTCGTAGAGGTATGGATATAGACTCTATTACGTGTTCTATTTGTGACAATGGGGTGGAGTCGTCTAGCCATTTATTTTTTAAGTGTAATATGGTTAGAGATATTATCCGAAAGATAACACGATGGTGGGATATTACTTACATAGAGGCCGACTCATATGAAGATTGGTTAAACTGGCTTGTGAATCTTCGCTTATCTTCTAATTATAAGCAGGCTCTCGAAGGTGTTTTTTACGTAATGTGGTGGCATGTTTGGCAATATCGGAACAAGTATATCTTTGAAGCGGTTTCTTCTCCAAAGGCGATGATTTTTGAGGATATTGTGTCTCGGTCTTTTTATTGGTGTCGTAATAGATGTAAAGCCTCGTTTAGTTGGAACGATTGGCTTAAAAATCCGTACCTTGTCGCTTTGTAATTTCTAGCTTCTTGCTAGTGGTTTAATAATATATTGCTGTTCAAAAAAAAAGTGTCACAAAATTTTATTTTAACGTACATTCCCACCGTTACTTACATACAAACGACGCACTGATTTGTTTATGTGTCGCATGGTTTCACAACCAAAAGAATGCTGCAACATTTCTTTGAAACCCCGTGTCTATAAATTGTAACTCCGATGCGGTTACATCTGCACATGTTCTCGTGATCTAAACATAACATCTACATCGCCGAGCGTAGGCAACTCACATGTAATGTCACTCTCAAAATATTTAAAACGATGGACAGTATTTACATGCTTTGAATATGCACTATCATCATGAGTCATTCTAAAGAAAACACTCTCAATACATGGAGGTTGGTGGAAACAACCTTTATAAACAATATATAAGAAAAAAACAAAAAACAAAACCAAACGACGTCGTTTAATTTAAAAGAATTTTAAAAAGAAATAAGTCATCCATAAACGACATCGTCCCACCCTTAAGCAACATAGTTTTGGCCCAACTCCAGTCCAAACGTTAAACGACGTCGTTTTTGCAGTTGCAAAACACGGTTGTTCACTTCACTATTTCATAAAAGAATAATTTTAAATAGTGATTCACTCAATAATATTTTATATGAGTCTCGTGTATTAATTTGTGTTTTATAATAACACGTGTTATCATTTTGTTATTTATAACACACAAAAAGTTTTGGTATCAAGATTACTATAATCCAATGTTTTAAAAACCGGGTCTCTAGTCGACTCGGTAAAGTCATCGGGTTACCGGTTCGATTACCGGGTCAACCCGATCTTGCACAACAAAAAAATAAAAAATATTTGCAATGATAAAAAGAAGTATATATATGAATCATGAATATTCTACTATTAAGGCTAAAAACCATATATAACATGTAAAAACAAAATTACGTCGCAAGTATATATAATTAACTTGCTTTATTTGTAAAAAAACAAAAATAATCAAAGCATGGTCGGGTCTCGAGAACCGAGTTGACTTCAAATTCAGCGAGTCTAACCGGGTTTCGAAAACATGAAACCCGGTTTAATTTGACCCGTTTTCCGACCGGAACAAATTCAACCGGGTTTTTAATCTAATAAAAATTATAAAATAAGCAAGAATTGAGTTTACCAAACATAATCCCAAAACCAAACAAAAGCCCATACCGTATACACGAGAGTAAAACGGCCTCATTCATGTAACCACCTCCCTCATGTTCCTCTCAAATCTGCCAGAAAACCCGCTAATTCTAAAATAAGCAAGAATTGATTTTTAGTACAAAATAAACAGAAAATAATTAATTTCAGATTTAACACTGATTGAAACAAACTGATTTTGGTTGTGTTTTTGCATCATAATCCGAAAGTGATTATCTGATCATTGCATTCTCACATCACATATTAGAAGTGGAAAAAAGAGTAGGTCTTGTAACTGGTTCAGATTTAACACTGCAAACTGATCGACAAGGCAAAACATGAGATTTATTGTGGAGGAATTAGTATTGGGGATTTGGGGCTGTAAGTGAAAATTAGGTTGGTGTGTAAAGGTGATATCAAAAGAATAAAGCCCTAGTTTCTAAGCAACAACCCGGATTCATCTCATAGACCCCGTTTGTAATAAACAACCAGGCACTTATGTCCCCATAGGTGACACATAGACCCCATTTTTTAATAAAAGAGGGCTTTCTCTAGGGGGCTCTATATTACTTTTTGTAGTAATGTGATTTTTCTTCATCACTTATTTACTTGCCTCCCTAATATTTTGAACAATAAAAGTTAGCTTTTAAAGCCACCGATTAAGAATTTAGACTAATATACAATTAATTTATATTTTTTGTTCTAACTTCAGAACACGAGGAGCAACAAAAATTGGTGTATTTACCTAGAGTCCTAGACAGTTGCATGAGTTTGAAACTAGATTTATTGACTTCTTTATGGCTTGCCCTTGGAGTAACAAAGAAGTGACGGTAATTTCATAGAAAACTTTTTACTACTAATCTTTCGGTATCAATAATACATTTGTTTTAATGTCTCTCTATACGACTAATGTGCGTACACAAGCGTTTTTTCGTAATATATAAATGTTTTGAAAAACATTCATATAGGTGGTCCAAAAAGTTTTGCCACAGTTAAGGAATTAGGTGGTAGTTTGTCATTGTTTCGTTGGTCATATGTGCTTTACATGTCGTCTCCTTAATGATTACCCCTCCAATTGTTTTATTTATTATGAATACAGAAAGTTGAAGACCTAAACAATTTGGGATAAGATTAACATAGCTCAAACGTTTTAGCGCACACGCCAAAGGAAAGGACATGTATATGACCTCTTTTAGATAGTACGCGACTCGATAAAATCAATTCATATGTAACTTGGTCAAAACTGCCACCTGTAGTTATTGCCATGTGAGTATACATCTGAATTTATTTTTTCCGTGTTCCAGATTTGAGACATAAACGAGTTACCATGACAAGAGGTAGATGGAATTATTTACATGTGTGCCCTTGAAGATCAAGTTGCATCCTCTGACAATATTC
Source organism: Tanacetum coccineum (assembly GCA_026074375.1). Taxonomy (NCBI): domain Eukaryota; kingdom Viridiplantae; phylum Streptophyta; class Magnoliopsida; order Asterales; family Asteraceae; genus Tanacetum; species Tanacetum coccineum. The sequence continues at coordinate 29,220 of BQNB010039384.1, read as the reverse complement.
AGAAAAGGTAGCACGATTACAACTTATATCTGTGCTTCAAACGTGTTAATTCTATTTCAGTTTTTTATAAATGTTTTGGACTACTCCTTGCAGGAGGTACATTGCAATGGTGGAAATGTGTCGGGTGGCAGGAAATAGGGAGACTTGTAATTCTGGTGTTGCTGCTTGCTGAGAACTTGCTCAACATTTTTCTCATTCATTTTCAGAACAGGTATATGCTTGAAATCCCATAATTTGTAAAACATTAGTGTAACAGTAAGTTACATAAATATCGCTGTCGTTTGGGAAAAATTATATAAATTATCACTCGTCGAAACCATTTTCTTAATTGGTTCGTAATGATACTGTTCGTTTGGGAAAAATTACATAAATATCGCTGTCGTTTGGGAAAAATTATATAATTTCAGTTTTCGTTTCTTAAGCATTTGGTTAACTTCACTTACCGTGGTAAACAGTGCAATAAGGAACCAGTTATATAAACAATACCAAACATGGACAAATTTTGTAAAGCGTTCTTAGTATAATTAATATCTTGCTGGACCTGACAGATTTTAACTTCTTTTTGCAGTTCGTTCTCTGATTCTGGTGAAGGTATTAAAGCGATTATATATGGTTCAATGGACGTACTTGAAGAAGACCTAAATTCATTTTGTTCAAAGCTTCTTCCGATTTTGGAAATACTTGAGGTGCTAAGAGAGGTATGTAGCAACATATGATGAAAAGACAGGGATTATTATAAGATAATATTAACATTTTACGTTGTATTTAAGTATACTATTAGTTATTTGTGAATTTGGTGAAACTATTTCCTGTGTAATAATGAAGTGAGGAACAAACGAAGAGTTGCAGGTCTTTAGAAGATTGTAATGCTTCTAGACTCTTTTTGGAACATGATGAAAAAGAGTATAGACTTTATGGTAGAGATGTTACTAATACGTTGATAAGGAATATGGAT
>BQNB010039384.1:0-27596 GCA_026074375.1 Tanacetum coccineum | reverse complement strand
AGTCATAAAAATGAATTAAGAAGTGCTACCTGACCAACCTAACCTGGCCCGACTCTTTATGACTTTTGCTAACATATTGCCTGTTGTGGCGCTCATGTTATAAACTATGATATGCCTAGGAATTTTGAGCAGTAGCACGTACAGGGCGTGCAGGGAACACAAGAACAACTACTACTTTCTTGGCTCCTGATGATACTAATGTGTTTTATTATCTCAAGTAGATGCTGAGCAATAGTCTGGTGCCTCCAAAACTTGCTAGACAGACCAAACCAAAAAGTTTTTGCACATTCAAGCAATTATGGTGTGTGACATGTTTCCATTACATTCCATTACATTAGAATTCAAATTGTAGGGCCATTTGTGTTGCGTATATGTCTGATTTGGCTAATGTTATATCAGGAGTCAAGGATACAAAGATTGTACAAAGTCATCTAAACATTATCATTGTTGGTTATTTAATAGGTTTGTGTTTTCCTTATGCATTTTGATCTTTTGTTACTGTAGATTTTTAGTTTCATCTAACTCTTCTTATCTTCAATTGTTGTTTTTTTATTTGATATAAACCAGTGGCAATATCAGGAAGTTGACCCATATATGGTTCTTATCTACCTGCAGTTACTTGTCACTCTAAAGTAGATGACAATAGACGTTTTACAAATCCAACTTGAGGTCTGTTTGCATTTCAGGTTTTGGATTCTATATCGGGCAAAGCAAGACGACCCAATAGTTATGGTGAGCATTAATTTATTATCTTCAACAAATTTGTTAGATGCTACTGCGAGTCTAGGAATTCCAGAGTGCCCTATGTATATAATTGAAAATGAAAATAGTAAAAATATGAATCCGGAAACTACTTTTTGAAAGGGAAGGAAATAGGCAACTACCATTTTCACTATTGAGATATGAGCTTTGGCATACTTTTCATAAATCCTAATAAAACGAATTCTTTTATTTCACAAATATCTCTAATAGTTGATTTAAGGTGATCACTTTTGATCTGATTATGATGAGTTTCCTGCTTGCATCAGGTAGAAAAATAATAAAATAAAAATGCATTGGTCACACGCGGATTAAATTGTTGTAAGATAGTATAATTAGCTTGATATACAATATAACTAATTCTTATATTCTTAGTGATACAAGGATGAAGGCATCCGTGGGAAGGGCACGGGCATGGTTATAGAGACGAACATTAGGTAACTTTACTGCTTCCTATGACATATACGTTCTAAAATATAATTTTGGAAGCATAGTATGATATTGCGTCGCTTTGTGCGTGACTATGTTGCCACACGCTAAAGCGTTTTTTTATCACTAATCACTAAAACGATATATTTTGCTACGTGTTAATCATTTAGTCCATCGCTTTTACTTTCTAATAATAAAAATACTCGAGTCATCTATGTATGTATGAAAGAATTAATATATTGGGAGGCCACAAAAAGGCTACGAAACTATATAAATGTTAAGGAAGACTACCCAACCTTCAAACTGGTGTCCTTATACCAAAATGGCAAAAAATTATGAAAACGTAGCTGGGTAAAATCTGTTTAATGTTCAAACGTTTAGTTGAAATCTTTTGTGAAGAGGTACAAAAAGATAAAGAATATTTTCTAGCGAAACTTTACGATTTTGATATTCAAGGAGGGGATGGACAGTGGTGTATGTTATATTTGAATTATATTATTATAATGAAGTCTTCTAAAAGTGTATTACTTCAATTAAGATTCTGATTTCGGGTGTTGATTATGTTATTTTACACCGGTCACTGATCGGCTTTGACCTATCACAGGTTGTCAGGCGATTTTAAGAATTGTTTGCTCAAACCAAGTACAAAGTAAAGAACTGCTGAACTTGCAACAGATTCTCCTCGAGGCATTCTTCATACACAACTGCAAAATTTCAGGTGTTTACTTCTCTAATTTAAATCGCGTCTCTGGATCTTATGATTGAAGGATTTGTTTCTTAATGAGTAGGTTTTATCCGTTTGGTCTTCTTTAACATGTATATATATCACCGCAGAGTGTACATGTTCAAGCTATACAAACACTTCCATTATTGTAGTACTTTGGAACCCAATGTTCATCAGTGACCAACAAACTATCAGCAACAAGTCAACAACTCTCTATAATCCTACAAATACTTTTCTTACAGGCATAAGCAAATCCATCAGAAACTCTGAGGCCATCAACAAATCCATCAAAAACTATGAAGGTCATCGGTAAACAACAACCATCAGCATCGAACCGTCAACAACTCCTCTTAAATCCATCAGCAAATCTATTGGTAACTAACTCAATGTTTTAATGAAGCACATTAGTTAATGGCATGTTATGGTTATACAAGATAAGTCTTTTGTAAGCTACGGTTAGACAAGATAAGCAGTATATACGTTTTCTCATTATCATTGTTGGAGGGCTTACTATTCATTATTATGTGCTCTGCAGTGATGGTGGCATGACATTTTGGATTGCCTTACATATCATGTAACTGAAGAACTTAAAAAACAGCTTCTCGCACGATGGTAGGACTACATCTACTTAATGTTTGCATATTAGTGTTATCTCTAACACAATTATAGTACAATAACAATTACTATTGTAACATTTGGCCAACTTTGTAATACTTAAGTGTTTGACAAAGAGGAATGAAGATTCTATGTTTACACAAACACGACAACCATCAGAAATGAACGACAAAGATTGTCTCAAACAAAAATTGGCGAAAATAGGCTTAAAGTTGTATTTAAACTTATTGATTATTGATATTTCCTTCATTTATGACTTTGTGGTAAAATTTTTAGTCCGACCACTTTAGTAACAACATGCTAAGTTAAGCCTTTAAATTTTCATGAGATTAATGGGAGTAGGTGATTATATTTACAAAAAAGACATAAATGAGTTTGTTTGTTACCCCTATTGATGATACACTAATCGATATTACATATAAAATGGATATGTTAGAAAATCAATGTTTTGATATGAAAGCACAAGCGGCCGATTGTCGTACAATTCTTGAAAGAATTGGAAGCAACTATTTTTACATTCATCTCTATGCTTTTTTGCTTCCTTTTTGGTTTATTTGACATACTACAAGTATAACGAACCTTCGTGCATTGTTAACATTGTTTTTTTACTTCTCCAACCCACGACACCAATTTTTTATAATTCACCGACCTACGACAACATTATATGTATTCGTTTAAAACAGAAACACCTTAGACTCTTTCTATTATTATTAGTTAAGCCACATTTTGGATATCAATATATCCATATTACTTTTTCAATACAATTTATTTTAAGTTTGTATGATAATTATCTTTTACATTGATCTATTTTCTCTCATATGTAATTTACTGTATCTTAGCAACTACATACACATTTTATGGATTACCTTTTAGTCAATGCTTTAACTTACATAGTTAAACATATCCTATGTACATTGACCTTGTGAAACATACGATCATGATAATGACTAACGTTATCTTTTTAGGTGCAAACTGATATCCACTATATCGAAGAAGACATTAGTTTGGTCGAGAGGCATAGGATCGACTTATATAGAGAAAAAGATAGGTAAATGGTGAAAAGTTGTAGGTTTGACCTCAAAAGTCAAAATAGTTCAAAAGTTATAAATTTTATCACAGTAGTCAAAGTATTTATTTATTTTAGCTGCAAAAGTCCAAGTACTTCTATTGGTAATAGGTTTGAGACTTTGAGTGTATGACACTATATTGACCAGATCAAAACAGATCGACCCGGACCTAACTGAACCGTTTAACATTGACCAGACTATTACACATTAACCAGGACATAACTAAACATTTTTTTGAAACTGTAATGACACGATATTGACCAGCCCAAAACAGACCGACACAGACCTAACTGAACTTTTAAATATCAACCGAGCCAAAACACACCAGCCCGAATCTAACTGAACCGTTTTGATCCGTTCATGGCCAACTATACATAACACTCACAATTATTAGGCCAAACTAACACAAACCTTTTCTCTAAAAAATGCCTGAAGCAAACCCGCCCGTCGGGCGGGTTATGTAACTAGTATATATATATATATATATATATAAGATAAGATAAAGATCAAATAAAAAGACAAATATTCGTGAGAAGGATAATTTTTTTTTTTTTTAAAAGGTTCTCAAAAAATTCTGAAAAAATTTCACAAGATCGTGTATGTTGGTGCATGAAAAAGTTGTAAAGGGAGTTTTTCTAAAAGTGGATAGTTTTGCCGAAAAAAAACGTTTGTGCATTAAATCGGTTTTTTGTGCATCAAAAATTCGTTTTTGTACTCAACTTCTTTTGACTTTTTGCATCAAAATTTTATTGCGCATCAAACTATAACAAGTCGAAAAATTTGTGCATCAATTTTTTTTTGTACATCAAAATTTCTTTTTTTTACGCATTAAAAAAACGTATAAAAACTCAAAATTAGAAAAACTTCTTTTACAAAAGTTTTATGCACCAACATACCTGATTTAATCGAATTTTTGTGAAATTTTTCGAGAACTTTTTTAAAAAAAGTTTTTCTTTTTATTCTTCTTACGAATATTTGTCTTTTTATTTTAACCTTATATATATATATATATATATATATATATATAGATCAAATGAGAAGTTTTCTTAAATAAGAAGGATAAGAAGTAACTATAATCGCATATCCGAGATGCACCGACTTAAATTAGACCATCTTCTATAATCTTAGATGCATTTACAATGCATTCACGCCTTTTAATTAATGCATAATACATATATAGATGCCATTTCATGATTTTCTCAAGATTTATTTGTTACCTCTGCACAGTGCTAAAATCATGAAAATCAATTTGCACCATCTACACATCAAATTAACTTTCGAACTCGAAATGGTGCATCTAATGAATAAAAGCATCTAATGCAAGCCGTTGCATCTCAAAATGTGTGTTTTAAGGCACGTTCTTATTTTAATTTACTTCTCACGGATCCCACTATAAATATATATATATAATAGTATATATATAAAAATATATATATATTTATATAGAGTTAGGAATCAATATAAGTTTTCTTAAATAATGAATGATAAGAAGTAACTATAACCGCATATCCGAGATGCACCGACTTAAATTAGATGCATCTCTATAACTAGATGCATTCTAACCGCATCATAATGTGTTTTCTAGCTTTAATTAGATGCATATACGTATATTAGATGCATTTCATGATTTCTCTTGTTTTTTGTTCCCTTACTTTGCCAAAATCATGAAAATCAATTTGTACCATCTACGCATCAAATTAACGTTTGAAACTCAAAATGGTGCATCTAAATGAATAAAAATGCATCTAATGCAAGTCGTTGCATCTCAAATGTGTGGGTTTAGTCACTTCTCACAACTTTTAATTTTAATTTACTTCTCACTGGATCCCTACTATATATATATATATAATATATAGATGAAGGTTAAAATAAAAAGACAACTATTCGTGAGAAAGATAAAAATATATATATATTTTTAAAAGTTCTCGAAAAATTCTAAAAAATTACATTAAATCAGGTATGTTGGTGCATAAAACTTTTGTAAAAAAAGTTTTTCAATTTTGAGTTTTTTATAACGTTTTTTAATGCGCAAAAAAAGAAATTTTGATGCACAAAAAAATTTTGATGTACAAATTTTTTGACTTGTTATAGTTTGATGCGTAATAAAATTTTGATGCAAAAAGTCAAGAGAAGTTGGGTACAAAAAACGAATTTTTTGAATGCACAAAAAACCGATTTAATGCACAATACGTTTTTTTAATAAAAAAATATTTCGGCAAAACTATCCACTTTTAGAAAAACTCCCTTTACAACTTTTTCATGCATCAACATACACGATCTTTTTTGAAATTTTTTCAGAATTTTTTAAGAACTGTAAAAAAAAAAAATTTATTCTTCTCACGAATATGTGATCTTTTTATATGCTTTATCATATATAATAAATATAAATATATATATATATAGAGAGAGAGAGGAGAGAGAGAGAGAGAGATAGAGAGATAGAGAGAGAGGGAGAGTGGGAGAGAGGGAGAGGAGGAGGGGGAGAGGGGAGGGGGGAAGGGGGAAGAGGGTAGAGGTGGGGAATAGGGGGTGGGGGAGAGGGAGGGGGATGAAGAGAGAGGGAAGGAGAGGGAGAGAGGGGGGGGGAGGGAGAGAGAGAGAGAGAGAGAGCGAGAGAGAGAGAAGAGAGGGAGAAGGAGAGAGGAAGAGAAGAGAGAGAGAGAGAGAGAGAGAGAGAGAGAGAGATGAGAGAGGGAGAGGGGGGTGGGGGGGAGGGGGGGGGGGCGGGGGGGGGGGGGGGGTGGGGGGGGGGGGGGGGGTGGGGGGGGGGGGGGGGGGGGGAGGGGGTGGGGGGGGGGGAGGGGGGGGGGGGGGAGGGGGAGGGGGGGGGGGGGGGGGGGGGGGGGGGGGGGGGGGTGGGGGGGGGGTGGGGGGGGAGGGGGGGGGGGGGGGGTGGGTGGGGGGGGTGGGGGGGTGGGGGGAGGGAGCAGGGAGAGGCGATGGGAGGATTATGATCAAATGAGAAGTATTCTTAAACTATAAGGATAAGAAGTAAACTATAAACCGCAATATCCGGAGATGCATCGACTTAAATTAGAAGGACATCTCTATAAACTTAGATCTAAGATGCATTATAATGCATCAGTAATGTGTTTTTCTATCTTTTAATTGAGATGCATATACTAATTTTAGAAATCTTTTCATGTAATTCTTTCTACCTTTATTTTTTGGTCCTCTGCAAGTGCCAAAATCAAAAAAAAAATCAATTTGCAAACACCAATTACCCATCAAATAACTTTCGAAACTCCTATATGGTCATCAAATGAATAAGAAATGCATCTAATAAAAGTCCGATGCATTTCAAATATGTTGTTTTAGTCAACTTCTCACGCAACGATTCTTTATTTTAATTTTACTTCTGACACTTCTCACTGCATACTAGGACCCTACTATATAGTATATATTAATTAAATATAAATATATATAGAAATATATAATATTATATAATATATAAAAAAAAATAATAAATATATATATATATATATATAAGTGTAACACCAAACACCCGATATCGTCTTACACTGGGGTTAAGGGTCCTATATCGTCTATTCCACGGTGGTATGTTAGGGAGGAGTTGAGACGTAGACAGATCATAACCCATAAACCTAAGGTAGGAGGCTGCTATATCTAGTTTTACCGAAGGTAGAAAAGGACCTCCGGCCCTGCAAGGAGTGTACTTCAAATTTTATATGAATCATACATATAATCAAAGTTTCAAAACTATTTTATTATTGTGTAATTTTCTAAAATTGGTATGCTTAAAGTATTCATATATACATTAACATGTTGTAGATTAATTTTAAACATCCACCTTCTGAATTTAACTACTTCTAACCAACTTTATGTACAACCCGTTAATGCACGACTAAACATAAACAATAAACCATCCCAAAAATAATAAATAATAACCAAGTTTGAAGAAGTGTTTCGTTCCATAGTCACTCTAAAACATAAATACTTACCACAAGAATATAAACGGTTTTTTTTGAAAACTTAATGCAGGTTTTTAATAATTGGTTCATGTATAAATATAGAGGTACCAAATTGAAACATATTCTAAACTTGTTTTACTATTTGATGATTTTCACCCAAAAAAGAGTTTAATAAGGACAACTTAACTTAAAATAATCCAAAGGTTTGCAAATCCCTAACACGTTATAATTGAAGCAGGGAGTGGAATTTATGGGGAATCGAGAGGTGGAGGAGCCAACGGGGTTTTAGCCCGGTTGGCCGGTAAGCGACTGCCCTGGAGTGTAGGTGGTGTGCCTCCCCCCTAAAAATTATTAGGCACTACAAAGTATAATTTTTTAAAACTCTTACACTTTGTTAGTTAGTACATATTAGTAAGAATGTCATATAAAAAAAAGTAAATTGGACCAATCCCCCATAAAACAAAATACATTACAATATGCCCCCACATGTTGGGGGCCCCTGTATACCCTCCATTTAAACTTGTCAAGAAAGTTTCGTTTGAGTGGAATAAAGTCAAACCAAAAATCGTAAATAGAACCATAGAGACTAGTGATGATCACTTTACCTAATCATGATTACGAAATCCTCAATGAATACAATGAATAAAAAATTACCAAAATAAATCATACACCACAATACACTAAGGCAAAGGCCGAAGCAAAAAAAGAATCAACGTACACTACTCTCTCTTCTATCTCTCTCTCTTTAACTTATACTACGACCCATAGGGGGTGTTACCACAAAACCAACCCCACAAGTGATCATTGTACAAGCTTTGGTCACTGGTCATCTCATGAAGCTATTATACTATATTTCCTAACTGGTTTACTGTCAAACCCTAATTGTCACCTCATTTAAAAAGTAATAGATGTTATGGATTTCTTAAGACTTGTTTAGCATGAAATGTCGACGCATAGTGCTTTTTCAGTACTAATAAATACTAGATCATCTCAAAGTTGAAGAAGAAAAGGCTTTTTGAGTTACATGAGCAATCAAATATGAAATAGGAATAACACAATTATGCCAAACAAAAGACGAATTGATGACCCTAGATAAAGTCAAATTATCGATAACTACAAAAAGCTAACATCCTCTTGAACACTATTAGGATGGAACCTTCCCGAACTTGCTGGAAAACGTAGTACCCTTACCATGCTGACATGCCCCCCTTCCCTATAAAGAAAGCCCCACCGAAAGATAAGACTACTTGGAATTCAGTGGGAATCCATAAAAACGGTGTAGGAGATATCGCCCATTATATTGCAACATGGTGAGTAAAGTCATGTCTTATGAAAGAGCTACCTACTGACGTGGTGTTGACGAACAAGACAGAAATGCATGGAATAAAGACTTAGGATCGCAGCCGAACTAGTAAAGCTACACATAACAAAAAAATTTAATGCGCATAGGGGAATAGATACACTAGGTTTGAAGAATATTGGTACTGAGGAATGAAAAATAGTTTTAAAACCGAAATTGTTTGAATGGAAGGAGATTAACATCATCAAATTATGTTATTCAACCCAGATTAATTACTAATGAGTAGTACAAAATGCCACTCGCGAGTGTCAAAGCAATAGGAAAAGTTGCTTAGATACGTGTGAGTGAGACCTATTTGGGTCGTGTTGTAAACACCCTGACTAAACCTATTAATGATATGAGTCAAATTGTATTTTCTAAATATAAGTCAATTGAATCGCCCAATTTAAAGATTGTTTCTCGACATTTTGTATATGAGCCTCCTCACAAACTAGCTAATCAGAAGGAGCCTCTCCTAAGGCGGATTCCTCCTTTTGCTCCTTAACCTACGAGGCATTAGCTGTCGTGGTTTAAAGTTGTTGTTCCCCTACCAAAAGCATGTTCAATACTCTTCATCATCCTTCACAGACATAGATGATGCTGATTATATTTTTTTCAAGTATAGCTTGATAAGTTTGTGTAAGAAACAAAACTTATTTTAAAAGCTCACGTCATTATAAGTTAGCGTCATGTTTTATTAATAATGGCTTAGCTTATATTATGAGAATATCTTTTATATAATAAACGAATTACATTATTTCAGAGTTTTCTATGAATTTGATCTTATAGAAAAAAAATTGGACTAATCAGAATACTTGATTTTGACATGTAGGCAAAATCTTGCGATCTGTTTGGTTAAAAAAAATCAAAATTGAATCTAATTTGGTCAAAATTAAAATTTTGGTGGAAGAATTTAGTAGAGAAAGAAAACACATAAAAATATGTGTCAAATTTGTTAAAACAAAATTTTTAAAAAAGATCGGAAATAACAAAACTTTAAGTGGTTAAAAAAGTGTATAAAGAACTATGTATACAACGAAATTATAAATAAATAATATGAAGTTAATTGTAAAATTTAAAGGTTTCTAAGTTTTTTAATAACTTAAAGAAAAATAAACAACCCTTAGACTTTGTATCTCTAGACTTTATATTTTAAAAATACAACATATATGTTGTTTTACAAATACAACATATATAAACAAGATTATTAATATCAAAATGAAAACACGAATTATTGTGTATATAAATAAATAGATGTTGTTGTACGTATACGAACAAGTTATGTTTTTTCCTTTTTATGAGTTTAAGTTAAAATATCTAGAAAAAAAATATTTTTACTATATGCGTTCAATAAGGACTCATTGTTATTCTATTTTATAAGTTTATTACATGCGTACACGAGTTTCAATATTAAATACGATTAAATTATTATTAACACACACCAATGTAATTGAAAAACATGAGGATTAACATTCTTTGTTTAATATGATAAGAAACATTTATTATAACTTTTACAATTGTTTAAATTAAATAAAACCCGTATTCACAATTACTGAAATAATAGTAAATAAGACATTCAATGTACAAAAAAAATAAAATAATAACACTTGCAAAATTAACATTTTATTAAATTATATAAACATACAAAAATGAACCACACTTGCATTAAATAGTCGGGTCGACCCGCCCGGTCCGACCCGACCCGGTTTAATTTTTTTTTTGGTATTTACGAAATAGCCCCTCGAGTATTTACGAAATATCTCCTCACACTATCTGTCAAATTATGAAAACTACCATCATTTTAATTTTTTATAAAATACCCCTTTCCCCATTAACGGCCGTTAAGTAACGACCGTTAGTTTTAATTTTTTTTATAAGCATGCACCAAAATAATGCTTGAAATCGATCGTTACTTAACGACCGTTAATAACGACCATTAATTTATTTTTATTTTTTTTATTTACAAAAATATACTTCCTCTCACGTCTAGCTGAAAATAACGGTCGATAAACATCCGGCAGCGGAGCGGCGGGTAACACGCTCGTTCACTACAACAAAGCATATCAATTAATACACGCATATAAGAAGATAAAGTACACAAGAAACCACACATGTTACACGTGGAAATTTTAAACTATCCTACACATTGGATTAGCGGTGGGAGTTATTGGGCGTCAAGAAAATAACAAACACAAATAAGCGCAGACAAATTGAATTTATTAGTGATGCTTAAAGGTGTGGAAAAAAAGTGATTCAATGTCCAAACGATCACGGTCGCTTTTTGTGGATTTTTAAGCATGAACACAATAAGCAAAAAGCATCCAAAAAACTACTCCACTGCTAATAAACGTAACGCACCTACTATTCAGGATAATTAAACAATTGTAACCCAGTATTTTTACAATTTTACAATTCTTACCCTGTACTACGAAGAAATGAAATACAAATTTTTTACAGTTGTATTATAAATAAATACACAAGTTTGCAGCATAATAATTCTCAATTCTGCATATACATAAACAATGTCTTATTAAACATCACATACTTAATTTTACAGCATATCGTACCACATATAAAAGGTTTCTAAGTATGTTTGCAAAATATTACTGAAAGCTTCTTTGATCTTCCGTCTTCAACTAGTAATGAACAGTTACACCCTACTAAAATCTCCATTGAAAGCTTTGATAATTCGTCTTCAACAATCTCCTAAATAATAAGAAAACCAAAATTATAACCGGGGGTGCAAAATGTTAGAAAAAGGTTAAAATAAACAAATATATCATGTATAATAGCAAAAGCTAGCTTCTCAGCTGATTAAAGTAACGCATCCAGCTTCACCTTATTCACATGTAACATTTAAAGATATGATTTCTATTGTCTACCGCAGAAGTAAACAGCACCATCTTACTACCTTTATTTCGTATTAGTTATAACACTTCCAGATATTAATACTATTGATGCCTCTAAATCCAAAAACCAATCACCTTTCTTACATAAAGGGACAATGAAAACGAATAAAATCATAAAATAAGGATACAAATAATATACCTGAAATATGGTTTTCAAAAGAGGTCTATTTGAGGCCTGCTCACGCCCAATATCATGACACCACCTATGTAACAAAAATTTATATAAAAACACAGCTCAAGTCTAGTATACATTATCTGGAACTACTCAGATTCTAGCAAACTTACTTGTTTATAAGCACAATATCTAATACATCAAGCGCAAAAAGTGCACATTGTTTCTCTCCATGCTCCCTTCCGCCCGTACCCTCAAGATCCATTACAATGGTGCTCGGTTTGATACTAGGACATCTTGCTATCTAAATACCTTTGGTCGTCCGAGACCTGATAAACAATAAATAAAATAAGCAACGTCCACGCCATTACGTGAAGATAAAAATAGAAAAAAAGCAATTGAAAGCATGCCTTCCCCTGTAAGCATCCATTTCCCTGAAGTTGGTAATGAAAAGATGATTTAAAAGTGTGCCCATTCTCTGTAAGAAACAAACAAACGACACTTGGCGCGACAAGCAATATCAATAAACAGTAAACTAATTCCAATGCAATTCCCTAATAAGTATGTAACAAGTTCAGTATTTGATGAAGGTAAACAGACATACCACTGCTATGCGAACCCATAAATAGCAACACAAGCATAAAAAAAGCCCACATCCTGCAAGTTTGACTTGTCAAATTAAAACTATCAAGTCTAACTCCATTAAAAGTCTCGTCCCCTTCTATCAGGTAAGTTGAGCAACATTCTGCTTCTTTATCAGCAATAACAAAATCTTTTTTGGATTCTGCCAGAAAGTATTACCACAAGTAACAGCAACCGGAAACATTTACAAGGAAAATATAAAAGAATGCATCAATATCTTTTCTTGTTTCTAGACAAGGGGGGGGGGGGGGTTAGAAAATAATAAACAAACCAACCAAATTCTGAGTGCCGACTCATTTTTTTCTTTGCCAAAAGAAAAAACTAAGCTTTATATAAGGCGTGTTTACTAAATCGAATGATCTATGAACACAAAGGAATCATTCTGGGAATCAAATTCTGAGTGTTTTGAATTATAATTTTTGTCTTTGCCAAAAAAACTAAGCTTTATATAAGATGTGTATACTGAATCGGATAATCTATGAACACAAAGGAATCATTGATGGAAAGAAGATTGAGAAACATACCCACAAAGGAATCATTGCAGGGAAATTGAAGGGGCATATACCGTCACATACACCAAGGGGTTCTCTAATGCTATAAGTATCAATTTCATGAGATACACTTGAAGCAAATTCACCCATTTGTAAACTCGCCATTCCACTAGCATGTTCCAGCACCTTTTTATTATGAAGAAACACACCAGTTATACATGTTTAGCACTAAGCTATAAACATGAACAAACATACCCAATCCACGAAACACATCACCCTGTGCATCCTTCAATGTCTTTCCTTGCTCTGTAGTAATGTTCATGGCAAGCTTGTCCTATGCCAAATAAATAACAATACTCGTCAATGATGAAAATATACCATAGATGAAAGAACATTTAATTGAAAATTAAAATTCCATGCTACTAACTGTCTCTTCAAATAAGTTCTTGAAGTTGTAACATGACGTGCTTTCGGGTGGCAATTGGTGTCTAAATCAATACGTCTATACAATATACTAATAGCCTTTACATTTTCATTTTTAGACGTCTTCTCTTAAAGTTAAGTGTTTTACTATATTATGTCCAATACTATTTTTATAATGTCCATTTAACTGAGGTAACCCAATAATTTACTAATAAGACTATATATGGAAAGCAAAGTCGATGAACGTCAATATAAACTTCTATTATTTAGGAAGTATGAAATACTGCCAAATTAGTAAGCTGATTCTAAGTTATATAACACACGTGCCTTGCTAATAAATACTAAAACAAACATCCATATATGTCCTACTAACAAAACTCACCAATAATTTTCAGCTAGTATTAGCAATCACATATTTACTATTCGCGACCAGGAAACCACTTAACACTGCTACACTAGTTACAAACTTAAGTGTCACTTCACTTGTTCAAATGGAATATAAACCTTAACATCTAAAACTCCTGCATCTTATACAAAGTCAAACGTCACAAATACAACTAGAAGAACAAAAACATATGCTATAAACCTTTCTATGAACTGGATTAAAGTGAGACTAGTGAGCTGCACCAAACCACACTAAGAAACCATGAAGTGTATTTCAGTTCGGCTTGAATGAACTAATCATTTAATCATGTTTCAATTGATTAAATCACTTCCATTACAAAACATCGTCGTGAATTTGGTCTCGCTCTTATCAGCGTCATAACTTAATAACATAAACCTCTAAACAAATCCGCAACAACATCACAGGCATAGATGTACATATCAGATTATGAAAAAATTAAGCAATACGAAACATCATCATCATCAATTCAAATGCTAATCCACTACCAAACCTTTAATAGAATTACTTTCAAACATATAGCTTAATCGAATTAACACGTAAGTAAGCGATGAACAACAAACCTTCAAACTGATTAAATAATGTAGTCTTGTGAATCGGTTTGATTTTGACTGATTCGATGCATAATTGATCATCTGTTCGCTATTGATTGCCTCGATTTTGAAACCCTAACGCAACATAAATGATAAAGCAGTTGATTTTGATTTGAAGATGGTGATAGTCTATAATTTTTTAATTTTGTGTTACAGAGGGATATAAACTAACGCAAGGCAATTGAAAAGACTAGACATGTAATGTTAGTAAAGTTGAAAGTGAAAAATGTAATTTTTGATTTTTTGAGAAAGTCCACGCTGATATATGTGGTTTTTTTAGTTTTATTTACACCAAAAAATCTACACGCTTTTGTTCGTGAACATTTTTATTATTCATCTATTATATGTTTTGGCTACTAACACTCCACGCTTGAAAACGTGGGCTACTTTTTACACGTCTGTAATCGTGGATAAAACCAAAAAAAATCTACACGCTTTTAATACCGTGGAGATATAAGCGTGTACAATCTAACTTTTTTTTAGTGTTTTAATCACTAGTTAAAGTCATCCACAATAATATTAAGGGTTTTTCTAACATGTGCCTCAGGGGCACATGTTGAGATGAGGACACAGGCTGTGTGTCACAGCCTGATTAGTCAACAATTATTGTTATTAATTATTATCAGGCCTCATAAATAACTGTCAACCAATCACTAGTTAAAGTCATCCACAATAATATTATTTTGGAATCACATCATAGCATATTCTTTGATATAATTTATTTGATTAAAAGCAAGATAAGATATGACAAATGAATATGGGTACCCCTATTGGTACCCCCTGCCCAATTAAATAGTACCAAAAGATACAAAAGATTCCTTTTGTACCCCCCTTTTTACAGTGCAACGCAGTTTTTTATCATTTCTGTCACGTGTATATTTTTGACAGTTACATACTTTTGACCTGTTTAAACTTATATTTTTTCCTTCCGTTTTTTCCGGTCACAGTTTTTATAACAAAATACAAAATTTATAAAAATACAAATAAAATAAAATAAAAAAAAACGCAAAAAAACCGAGGGGGGGAGTGAAGAGGGGGTGGGGGGTGGGGGGGGGGGGGGGGGGACAAATGAGTGTTTCAGAGGGTACATATAACATAAGCAATGAATATTACCATAGATAAGGTAAAAAAAAACATGAGTTATCTTATATCCCACAAACACGAGTACTAACCGACCGACCAGTTTCCGTAAATCATAAAACGAAAAACAAAAGTATTCTCTCTTGAGTTCATCATCCACAAACACACAATACATGCAATCCAAAAAAAGGGTGAAACATAAATAAATAAATAAAAAAGGATCATTCAGTTGTGTTAGTGATCGTCGAGTCATAAGAGAATGACTCGACGATGCTCTCATTGCAGCAACAACGGCCACAACTCACGCACGTGTCCCACAAACAGTGGTGGTGTGAAGCTATTTGGTGTTCGTGGGATATAACAGATGTGCATGGTTCAATAATGAACCAAGTGCTAGGTAATGGGAAATCTATCTGCTCTTTATCATCCATCATCATCATCTTCTTCATCTCCTAATAATAATATTAATGGTGATGGTGATGATAATGGTTATCTTTCCGATGATCCTAAACGACGCGCTGTTGCTGCCGCTGATCGCAAAAAAGGTTGCTCTTTTTTTATTATCATCAAGGGGGTGTTTGTTTTGGCTTATATTTGATTTTGACTTTTTGCGGCTTATTTCGAAACTTTTCGGCTTATATAACTTCATTATGACATATAATAAGCTTATATAAGTTATTATAGAAACAACACCCTAATAGGGCGTAGCAAAATAGACCGCGGCCGGACCAAACATATGTTCGGTCCGGTCCTAAGGTCCGTCTGATCTCTCTATTCGTCCCTTCAGTCCGTCCGTTCCTCGGTCCGTGTTTTGGACCAAATTGGTTTTCTGTTCGGTCCGGTCCGGTTTTGTGTGTGGATATATTTGATTAATTGATGAGTGTACAGGTCCCAATTTTCATAAAAGGTGTGTTTTTTTTAATCTAGGGACAATAATTTTAGGGTAGAGGGAGTAATAAACTTATATAAGCCGAAAAGTTTCAAAATAAGTCACAAAAAGTGAGCTTATGAAACATAAGCCCAAAACCAAATAAGCCATTAGCCGGCTATATAAGCCCAAAAACACCGTCTAAATGTTATTGATTATTACTATTGAAATGTGATTGATGTGGTGATTAAAAGGTTCATCATTGTTGATATATTATTATATGTTTATGTTTATTTATGTGTTTGTATATTTTATATTATCTTAGGTTGGTAAGAGTATTAATTGGATAAATGTGTTGTGGTTCTTTTTAAGCGGATGACGATTTTGCCTTTAATTATCGCCTTTCGCTTGGAAAAAGCATATTTGGGCAGCATTATATATAGAACGTGTGTTGTGTACTTATTAAGCCGCTATCTAGTTGTGAAGAATTCCAGACAGATGATTAATTAGAATGAAATTGTGATTCTTAGAGGGTAGCCGGGTAGGATAGTTTAGGTACAACTGAGTGGGGGATATTAGCGAGGTTTGTTTGGGGACTGTAGAGATATCTTTATGATAGTTATCAGTAAGTTTATTGTACCATAGAAACTCATAAGTAAAAGATGGCCAGTTAGTTTGCGAAAGCGTTTGGGTGACATATTAAACATAAAACCTTTTTGGGTAATCATGGTTTCCGACCTTTTGGCCGACTAATCCACGAGGTTTGAACTCACCGCCACAAAGACTCAAACCAGGTAAAGCCCACCCTTTTCAGGAGAGTTGCTGTGGCCACTTCAGGGTTGTTTGCACCTCGCAGGAATTGAACTTGAGACCTCACACATCTTAGTGTGATAGTCACATGCCCTTTTGCCAATCGGCCACCCCTGAGTGGTTCCCTTTTCAAGAGGTTGGCGTGGCCATTTGAGTGTTGTTTGTGCCTAGCATGAAATGACTTTGAGACCACACACATTAGCGTTGATATTTCACAAGATATTATATACCACTCAATATATGGCACCCCCGAGTGGTTTATTGAACGTGTGTGTACCTAATAAGTCACTATCTAGTTGTGAAGAATTCCAGACAGATGATTAATTAGTGTATATGATATTGTGATTCTGGAAGGGTAGGGTGATTTTGGTACTTTCTGTGTAATACTCTAGGATTAATTAAGTTGTTGATGAACAAGTCACCAATTCTTTGACACTAGTGGCCGATGTTAACTGTTTTTTCTTAGTCTTATACAGCAGCGAGCTTTGGGGAATGTTGAGATATCTATTGATAATTATCACTAAGTTAATTGTACCATTGAATCTGATCAGTCAAAAGAGGGACATTTAGTTTGTGAAAGCGTCAGGGTCACTAATCAAACACATTAAGCTAAAGACTATGTAGACCTTTAACGACCAAAGCTGTTTTCCTTCGGAAAGATAACATAAGAACAAATATCAAGGTTAATACCGAACATGTCGATACATTCCACAATCTATTCTACCATTCACCCCATGTGCATTCTGTCTATTGAATTTTGCCACACAATCATGGTAGTCAGACTGCTTTCCGTGAAACCTCTGAGCTTTAATGGAACATTAATGTCACACAAGATTTCTCAAATTTATCACCAGACATATCCCAGACTATAGCCAACTAACCTCCTCCAATGCTAAAGAATGCTGAGACCGGTATTAAACAGAACAAGCTCCCACCTAACTTCTTGTCTGGGCATACTTGCAACTTCATTTATTTCCTCAACAACATTATGCTATTTGAATTTTCTTGAGCTTTCTGTTATCCAGTCACCTTCCAAGGTTTTTCTGGAAACCTCAAACTTTGGTTTGACAATTTGACTTGTGTTACAAAGCAATACATTACTGGTTATAGGCTTGTAGAAGCCATGGTATCCCTACGTTGTTTTACTTTTTATGAATTCCGGGCCATAGAAAATTAGTGTATCCCTTACAGTAACAAGGAAAGACAGTCTCACTCTCAACATTTATCCGTGCTTGTTACTATGTTATGAATATGTTACACATGCTTAATCATAGTTACATATGCTCTGCAAACCTGCTTCGGGTCTTAAGAACCCATCACCCCCATCAGATCATATATTTTCCTGATATATCAGAAGCGCTTTCATTGTTGACTTCGCTAGAACTATTGAAAAGTACGTGTCTTAACCTGTACAACCGAACGCAACGCTGAATATAACAAATCACCCTGTAGCAATTTATATTGCAGAAGCTTTATCCCTCAATCTATCACAGGTGTTATCGATACATCTTCTGATTAGGCACTCTGTGTACACAGATTAACATAAAATGTATATGCTAAAGTTGACTTACTTTGGTCATTTAGCGTTTTTCTAATGTCCTAACTTTTACTTTAGTCGTATAGTGTTTTCCTAATGTCCTAACGTTAACCTTCAAGCAGCATTAGACCTGCCAATGTAGACCCAAACGGCTTTAGTTGGGTTTATATGGAAAAATGGTAAGTTGTACCTTGATGTTAGTCTAAAAAACCGTTGGACCCAAAACACGTCTTCAAAAATTACGGAAGTGACCCAAGTATACTCATGAGGTGTTAAGAGTTGTGTTTATGCTAATCCCGTTAGGTACTTATATAAACCTACTAAACCTGTTTGGGTCTAGATTGCCATGTCTAACTGTAGTATGAGTTGTTACACATCCTTGTAATATTCCCTTTTGTGTCATACCACCTTGTTTTGAGCAGTTAAATTTTGATGCAAATGTGCCACATTAAGTACTCTCCATATGACTTTATAATCCAAATGTAATACACCATGAACCCTACTTGATGGAGCCAGTAAGCTGGAATTTTACCAATAATAGGTTTACTAGACACTAGCCAGGTTTCCGAAAGAGTTTTGTGTATTAATTCTTTAACAGGAATTTTGTCTAACAAAATTTGACACAATATATTGAGTAGTGCCCTAAATAATCGCATTATGCAGGTACTCCTTGGACAGAGGAGGAACATCGATTGTTCCTACTTGGTCTCCAGAAGTTAGGCAAAGGAGACTGGCGTGGCATTGCACGCAATTATGTTTTATCCAGAACTCCTACTCAGGTTGCCAGCCATGCCCAAAAATACTTCATAAGGCAATGCAGTTCCACTAGAAGAAGACGACGTTCTAGCCTTTTTGACATGGCTCCAGATACGGTTTGTCGTTTTTTTTTCTCTTCTGTAAATAGGTAGAAGTTTCATTATTTGTTTCAGTAAGCAAAAACAAAACCATGATGTGTCACATACAGGCAGAATAGGACCACCAGAGGATCATATTCCATTGCTCCGCCAAGCCAGCAGGTGCAGATCTCCCACACGACCCATGTTATAAAAACTCTCTTTAAAATCCTGATTCTGATCAATCCATGGAGGCTGCTGCTCCAACTGAAACATTGGAACAAGACATTAAAGAAGAAACATCAACAACTGTAAAAAATGATCAGCTTCCACCCATAATGCCTGCATTTTATCCAGCTTATCTACCCATTCCATTCCCAGTGTGGCCATCAACCATGACCCCACTCGAAGAACCAACTAATAATAACAATTCGGGACCAGATGGGTCTTACCATCGGGTCTTGAAACCAATCCCAGTCCTCTCTAAAGAACCCATGAATTTAGATGAACTAGTTGGAAAGTCGTCACAGTTGTGCCTAAAAGACGCTGACCATCATTACATTGAGCCCTCATCTCTGTCATTGAAATTAATGACTGAACCCTTAAGGCAGTCGGCTTTTCATGCTAGCACTCCGGCTGTTGGTAGCTCGGCTAAAGATAAGGGGGTTGGTAATGGCTTCCTAGCAATTTGATGTGCTGTGGTTCCTTTCAAACTTTGCTATACAAGGTATTGACTGGGAAGTGATGTTAGATTAGTGTGTTTTGTTTTTTCAAAAATATTTAATTATTTTTAACAAACTGTTAAAAAAAATTGTAAACTGTCCTGCTTAGGGAAAATAATAAGTAGGATAGCTGTTATGTCAAATCATTACTGTGTTTTTTGTAATAGAAATAGTGTTTTAATTGATGTTAAGTTTGCTAACAATATGAAAAATGTACTTGGCATAGATACTATTTGCACTTATTATTCCATTTGGAAATTTAAAAAAGAGCTGAAGTAACCGGTGTTAAAATAGTAACACGTAAGTTAAATGCAAAATAAGTAGGGGTGTTGATCGAAAGGTTTCGGTTATGCTGGTTGTTCGGAGTTTGGTTAATTTTTTTTTGGGTCAACTCGAAAACCGAACCAACCCAAACTAGAATTCAACCGGGAATTGAATTTGAATTCGGTTGACTCGAATAAACCGAATTACACAATTTATTTAAAAAGAAAAAAATGACAGATATTTAGCAAAAAAATAAAATTTCAAGCATAAAAAGTGTATATTTATATTAGGATAAAATTTTAGTTGTCTTTATATATATATATAAATATATAAAATATATATAAATATAGATTATATAATTCGGTTTTTCTTCCGGTTCAGAATTGCCTAAACCAATAATCCAACTCAAAACAAAACCAGATTTTTTTATTTCAGATTGGATTTCGAGATTTTTCGTGCTCACCCCTGAAAGCAATAAGCTTTGAAAACTAAATAACTTTCAAAAAGACAAAAACTATGTATTGTTGAAAGAGCCAAACTTAAATGTTATATTGGGCTTACATTTCTTGGGGGCTTGTTAATGTATAACTTTATACATATACATAAAATGTTCATTAATAAAAAATCTGTTTTAAAAAACCGGAACCGGTTTTGAAAACCGAAAATCGAACTCGGTCAACACGGATTGACCAAAACCGGATTCGGTTTGAGGCCAACCGGCGGTTTGGTAAAACCGGTTTGGGTTTTCTTGGTTTCAACCACCGTTTTAACCACAGGTATATCAACCGTTACCCCAAACCGGTTTTCAACCCAATCAAACCCGAACCGTTCTGGGGAGCCTACACAAAATTTTCAAATTTTTGAATCTTCAAGCTTTTAACCCACTTGGGGGGGACATATTTCTGACTTTCTTAGCTGTAATTTTTGTTAATTAACCACTTGAATGTTATAACTACATTGTATTGTTTGTCGTTCCAAATCGACTACAACTACATAACAATCCTAAGCCAAAAAAAAAAACACCAAAGCAAACCAAATTTCCTTCAATTGGCAAGTGAAATCCGCATCCGCCACAACTGCCACCATCCCAGTTGTTTGGATCAACAAGGTGCAACTGACAATTCGTGAAAACATACAACCATAATCGAAAAAACACACCAGCCCAGATTTGGAAAACATAAGCCTTTGCATAATGAACCTTGCGACAACTCGCAAAAAGCTCAATGCAAGCATTGCTTTCAATTTCTTAACGTCGCTTCCAACACGACGTTTGAGGAATCAATGATAACACAACCGCAATTGAAGAAGCAACGAATGGCACAACAGAACCATAATTCGACGGGGCAAAACGTCTATCAATTGCACGAGATGAGAGTGTTTTTCAGTAAACGTGATCGCCCACGGATTATCTTCGTGAAAAATTCACGGGATTGGTGATTCAAAACGAGCGGTTACCGTGCAACCACTATGACCACGAGCAAACCAACGATGGTGGTTCCAGATCACTATTCAACCTAGGATACACTCACACTCCTGTTAATGTTCGCTCTAAACTCTCAAACGGATGCAAATGAAACTATGGTTGGCGGCTAAAACAAACAAATAATTGATAGTTTTGGAAACATAAATGCTTTTTGACAACCTAACAAAACGATGTGATGGTCCGCCTCCTTATGGGGTGCAAACGGTTCATACATGTGTGTTACCACCACTGCACATTGGATTGAACCGGTAGCTTGGCAAATGATGAAGGCGGGTCATATTTCATTCGATAGAGTTTACCGTTTCCTCACAACGTTGGAAGCCTTGGTTTTTAAAAAGTTGAACAAAACCTTAAACCAATTTTAACTTGAAAGATAAAGGTTATTTCAATTACATTGGATAATGCTAGCACAACACATCCCGCCATGGATAAACTAAAATTAAAATACGAGCCACCAATGGGGGTAGGTATTAACATAGTCGTTGTGATGCACGACCATCATTACTTGGATGTAGCAAATTGGTTAGAGTCCCCAAAAGCTATTAGATGCAATAATAGCTTCTTTTAAGAACAAAGTTAAAAGATATATTCAAATCAAAAGTGCATAGAGAACCCGACAACAAGCCTTATGTTAAATCTGTAAAGATGCATAGAAACCTTGTATACACCAATAATATAAGGAACGTTCCAACACGAAGGAACGCCTCTTATCATATGTTCCTAAGTGGTTTGAACCAAAACAAACCTACATGGGGTAATTATTCAAGGACATTTTGGGCCAATAGAATAGGTGTAATACACGTTTTCCCCCCACCGCTGAAAATTAGGTTATTATTCAATCTTTAACCCAATTACTTGAAGTGTTTAAACACTGTGCAAGATGAGGAACGGAAATTTTCTCGTGTGGTTTACTACCCCTCAACATCTCTATTGGGACTTCAAACTTCAACAGATTTTCTTCATGAGTACGAAATTAAGCGAATATGAACTTGAGGGGGTATATTGTCAAGTATGATTAAACCAATGAAGAAAAAACTTAGGAAGTATTTTCAACACATGCCACCGATAATTACTTGTGCAGCTACTTTAAATCCATGTTTAACGTAAACAGGGTAGACTTTCTTATCGAGTCGATATGTACAGATTTGGAGTTTTTTGACGATGGTTTTGCAACTAAGTCAAAAAGTTATTTTAAATAATCTTTGGAAGGTTTGTATAATATTTATTATACAAATTATGGTAACCCAACTCGATCATCTCAAACAAGTGGCGGGGCTACTTCATCGAAGGCTAGTGGCGGAAATAATTATAGCCGTTTGCTAAACGGTTTAAAAGCACATACAAAAAAAGACAAGGACTGATCCTACAATGTCTAGCGAATATGAGCGATATGTCAATTCGGATTTTGTCACACATCTTCATCCCAAAGAGTTTGCAAGTTTTAATGTCTTAGGTTTTTGGAAAGAAAAGGAAACAATGTTTCCCGTTCTATCCCGCATGGCCATGGATATAATAAGTGTACAAGCTTCTTCGGTAGCTTCTGAATCCGCATTTTCAACAAGTGGAAGGGTGTTGTCAATCCGAAGAACAAGACTCACTCCGGCGTCTTTAGAGGTGTGCATGTGTTTGAAGGATCACTTGGACGCTAAAGAGCGTAAACAAGACAAATGCCCTCTTGAAACACCTTTAGACTTTGAAGAAGGTGTCTTTGATGACGAGGTGCAACAAAATGAAGCAATTCCACTATCCGATGAAGAAATTGCACTTGATGCTAGCAGTGAAGGCACTATGTCTCCGGGAGGACCACGGTATGATTATATGCTGAGCAGCGAAGCCGAAGATGATTACTAATTTTCGATTAGTATGTTGTATTTTTAATTCGCTTGCATTATGTTGTTGATGTTGTATTTTAAATTTCCTTGCATTGTGTTGTATTTCCTTTCCAATGTATTTCGTTTCTGATGTATTAGGGTTTTTATATTAAATAAAAGTTGAAGTTTATTCCGTTTATAGCGTATAAAATCACCAAAAAAAGAAGAAAAAAAACCGGTCAAAACTGGTTTGGTGGTTAACCGGTTCCAAACCGGTGGGACCGGTTCGACAAAAACCGCACCCCAAACCGGTTTCAAACCGGAACCGGTTTTTCCCAAACCGGTTTCGACTGGTTCGTTGACCGAAACAGGTTCCTGTTTGACTGAAACCGAACCGAACTGGTTAACCGGTTTGCGCACGTCTAACAATTAGATCACTTTGGGTAACGGTATTTTTTGTTTTGGTATAATTTAGATCGTAAGACTGAATTGCGATTGCAAGTTTTTACGGTAGTAGACTATATTTTTTTAATTTTGCGTGGTGGTGGTTTTATACTAACTATTGATTTTAAAATCTCTTTGAGGAGTTAAAAATATCATGTGAATGATATGCGGTCTTATACGTGCTCTTAAAATTATGTGGCAGGTTCTACAATCCTACTATTACATGATGCGTGGGTTAATCTTGCATTGATCCGACTAGCTTTATGAGATTAAAAGAGTAAGGGTCGTCATTTTGATAATCTTGTAAGTTAATTGTGTGTGGAAATATATGTGTTTAGATTTCATGAAACTTCGTACTTGTTATTTAAGTTGTCACATGGTCGTCTTTGAGAGTGTGCGGGGTGGACAACCGCACAGGGCCTTAAAAATATTAGGGGCTTTAAAATTGGTCTCGTTAACAATTATGTGCGTGTATACACGTATTTTTTTTTTTGAAAAAAAAACAATGTTTAGGTGAGAAAATATCTTAGTTGAGTAATATGTTAAACGTTTAAATAAATAATTTGCATTATATTTTATAAATTGTGACACTTTATATATAACATTTCTTTTCTAAAAGTCTAATTATGTAATTGAGTTCGAAGTTCTAAAAAATTTCAGAAAAGATTTTACTTCTTCATAAGTTATTACAATTGTAATATTTCTCATAACAATTTGTATCCATAAGTAGGTAATATAGTCAATATGCAACAAAAATTAGGAATTTTAGTGTTAGAAGTAAAAAATGATAACGAATACCAGTTTTTATATATTTTATTTCATCGAAAAAGACCATTTTATGTAAACGATGTTGATAACAAAAGATAAACTAAATATAAGCAACGCAAATATTATTGTTATTGTTATATTTTTTTCGACCTACATTGTTTGAATAGTTGACAATAATCACATCCATGTATTTCAATAGAACTGTGACCATACATTATACAACCAACAAAGAAATCATTTGAACATAATCTTATACACGTAGAGAAAAAAAACCATGACAAGAACATTGTCATTAGAAGTTCGAACCATGTCTTCGGTTCAATTCCTAGGTACGTCCCAAGCAGCGTCACTTCGTCTCAACGGTTTGGCTCGTCTAACCCATATGGCTCGAAATAGCCATAGCATCACGACTCATGTTGTCAAAACCGAATACAAACATGATGAAAAAGCAATGAGTCGGAGAGTTGTGCTAAAACTCATTGCCACTACTAGTATTGCATCGGGCTCATTTGCTCGTATCGTACTACTTGACATGAAACCGGTCGAGGCGTGTCCAGCTCCTCCATCGGGCGGCCTTGTTAAGTATCATGTAGCATCTTGTCATCCTTCATCTAGTTATTCTTATTCTATTTTTCCTATTTTCTTCATGGGTAACTAGTCGCAATTCACTCGTATTTCGTACTTTATGATGTACAAGTGTATATATATGTATTTGAATTTTGTTAGAGTAAAGATGCATCAAGTACATTTGGAGCATTCATGTATTAGTTCCAACTTATTAAGCCTTTCCTACCTGGAGATGAAATACATACAAAAGAAAGTAACTCGATGATCGCCTACAATATTGATTATTGAAGTATTGTGAAGAGAACCACCGTGTGTTGTCAATAAATCCGAGAGGACGAAACTCGACCAAGGTTATTCTGCTCAATGAAGATTAAATTCATACGAACAATATTTAAAGCATTATCAACATCACAATATGTGATTCAGATCACTTCCAAGAACATACGAAGCAACAAAGATGTGATTTAAATGTGATTCGGATCGGCTACTATGGTTCGGTTTGTTTACAAAACCGAAACCAAACCGAAGTTTTTGATTTTTTTAAATGTAAAAGCCCAATCATCAATTTTTAATTTTGGCCAACTATTTCGGTTCGGTTTTTTTTTTCCGGTTTCGGTTTTTCTGCCCATAACAATACCCTTTTCAAATGTTACCAAGATTATTAGCTTCAAACTTTTGCATCAATCACTAAGAAAAGAAAATCATATACTGAATGAATCAATATGTTGCATTCCTTGCGTAACACATTCTAATAAGTGATACAATCAAACGAACTCTTTTTAATGGAGTAAAAGTAAAAATAATGTGAAATGGATTTAAGAAATCAGTAACTTTAAGAAAGTAAATATGAAAGTACGGCATATAGCAGAAGAAGAGCAAGCAGCACGAAGATCTGCTCTGTTACGGAAATGGTGTTGATTCTGTCAACCGAGCGATTGAGACAAGAAGGAGAACACTTGAGCTCCACCGAATATGCTCCTTGTTCCGCTTGTATCTCTGGCTCAATGTTTATCTCGCCAAATGCCGCTTTAAACTCTCCACAACTCCACTCCTTCAAAGTTTTAAAGTTATTACAACACACTTGCAAACTTCCACATACAAAATACTTTATTTCGTAAAAAATTATAATGAATATTGATCATTTATACAGTGTACGTGTTATACATGCTAACATAGATGCAATTCTAGTTATTTATTAGCCCGTTACCAGTTGAGAGTTGTTTGCGGCTAGCAGAATTGAACTTGACACATTTTAGTGTGATAATTAATAAAACTCTATTACCACTAGGCCATCCTTGACTAGTTACCTCAAAACGTGTTAAAAGACTTAAACATGTTCACAAATTACCTCTAGCTGGTCTCCAAGAGTGAAGATAATTGTGTCCGGGCTGGTCCGAAACGACATTGGGCCTTCATCAGATAATAGGCAGAAATCTCCTTGTTCAGTTGGTATATGAAGGCTTAGGGCAAATGAACATGGTTCAGTTTTACCATCTTTAGCAACCCGTGGAGTTTGGGAAGAGCGTGGGGTGTGAGGTTGAAGTGCAGAGTTATTGTGCTTGAATAACGTCATTCGTGTTTCATTCTCCTTGATTTTCTTTCGAGATTTACTTCTCCCATTGCTACCTAGGATCTTAGCTGCGTCATCTGCAATCGCTTCAAGTTTGCTAGCTACATTCTCCATCTTTTGGCTGCAACATAGAATATATAACAAGACTTTAAACTTGAATTGATATTGAGAGAAATCTATGCTTTATGAACAATTAATTAGTATATTACAAAACCTTAATCATTTGAAATCGAGATGAATCAAATATCCAACAGGGGATACATAAAGCATACGTAATAAAATCAAAATGTGTCATCTCAGAACATGTATCGGTTTTATTATTAAATGAATCACATGGAACAGCTGAGATAAATGGGATTAAAAGTATACCTGAATTTGCGAAACCTCTCTTCTCGTGCAAC
>BQNB010039383.1:4027-48097 GCA_026074375.1 Tanacetum coccineum | reverse complement strand
AACTAAAGGAAACTTGTAAATTTCATTAACTAAAAAAAATTACAATGCAAGTATTTAAATGACAAGTAATTGAAAGGACAAGTAATAAAAAATGCAGTATTTAAAAGTGGACAAACTTTGTTAATACAAATAATGGACTTAACAAAATTCGACAAAAAAGAATAGCTACAAATATCCTATATTTATACTAAAAGTTCTTCATGTCTTGAGCTTCACTTGTGCTTGTTTACTGAGAGAGTTGAGGACTTGTGTTTGTTGTGTGAGTAGAACCCAAAGGTAATCTTAGCCATCAATTATGCTTTGTCCCTAAGTCAAATCATCACAACCCTTGATTATCTTGTCCAATGGTGTTGTTTAGGATTGCCAAAGTGGCAATTGGAGTGTAGTGAGATGGGATGAGGTGAAAGGGATGGTTTTGGCTGGTTGGAACAGTAGACGAGGCAATAAAAGAGATAATGAATAGTGACAATAGTTTGGCGGGAAATTTTTGAGTTACTGTGTGTTTGTTTTTTGGTGCAGGGTGAAGGTTTGGAGATTTGACAAGTTTAGCCCCTTAGTTTGTATTGTCATGTTGCAATGAAAGTCCTTGTGGTGATTTAAGTTTATGGGACTTGGCAACATTAGCCCTTGAGGGTGTGTTAAGGTTTTACACGTATAGTCCTTTGTAGGACTAATGGTGGTTAACTGTTTAAGGCTTTTGGGCTAACAGGGTTATAAGAGATTGGGCTTATTCTTTGGTTTTGGGCCGAGTAATATTAAAAAGGGTTTTGGGCCACGTTTGGTCTTCATAACGCACTAATGGGCTGACCCGGCCCATTAGATGGGTGCGGGTGGGCCCATTAAGTGTTTCTTCGATATTGGCTTTGACTTTGAATGTTGACTTTTCGAGGTTGAATTTGACTTTGACTTTGACTTTGATATTGACTTTGTCTTTTTCACGCTCTTCCATTCCGTGCTTGGTTTTGTCCGTTTTGGCTTGATTTTTCATCCTTTTGTCGGATATCCGTTTCCTGCACAATATAAATGAAAACATACAAATACAATGTATTTTTGGTACGTTTTTGTCTTTAATCCCGTTTTAAAGGTCAAATGTATGTGTATTTTGTATATTTTGGTCATTTAAGTCCGTTTTTAATGGAAAATGGTATGTGTAATTAAGCACATACCAAAATCCCCCATACTAAACTATTGTCGTGTCCTCTCGCAATGCCATAAGTAAACACTTAAGAAAACAAAGAATCTTAATCCCCCTCGATTAATTACCTCAAAAAGTAGCTAAGTGTTCATCAAGGGGAATTAAAGAATCAATAGTTTTGAAAAGCCCCGTTTTGACCATTTTTAAATATTTACACTTATTCACACACATATTTTTGTATTTTTCCTTTTTCTCATTTTTTTGTACTTTTCTTTTTAAGCAACTAACTAACATGTTTGACTTTCGTTATTTTATAACTTTTAGGGATCATAGAACAAGATACATTTCAATCCTAAAATGCCCCAAAAAGGATAAATTCATCGTTCCTGACTTTTCACTTATTCCAAACCAAGCTTAAAATGAAATCACCGTTAAATACAAGTTAAGATGCTAACACTACTCATATTTGTACCTTGTTAACTTTTCGCTCCCGACAATTATTGTATTAGGTGAATGTGCCATTTCAAATTTCAACCATGGATCAACATTTTGCAAAATTTCTATTTTTCGCGTTCCACCCGAGAATAATGAGTTTGAAGGCGAGATCATCCCATGTAGCGACTTTCGTCTTGGCACATCCCAACCTTGCGGCTAAGTGACCAGGCTTTTGACACCCCACAGAGACTAGTATCGGGACTCACGGACCTTCGGTTTCAAAAACTCTTCCCGTTTATACATGAAATCACAACTTAAAATGAAATAGTCTTAGTTCGAAAGCATATTTAAATTTAAGAAAAAGAGATTTTCCCTATATTTATTAAATCACATATATTTCACTTAACATTAATATATCCATGATACAATTGAAATCCTCGACCTTTTTGAAGGCTGCAACATCGGTTGTGAGCCGGCAAGATGCAGCAAACTTTTATCGGTCTCGGATTATTATTCCCACTATGGGCCTTTTTTAGAAGGCTGCAACATCGGTTGTGAGCCGGCAAGATGCAACAAACTTTTATTAGCCCTCAGTTTATATTAATCATCATCGTTATTATTATTATTATTATTATTGTTATTTTTTACACTTTATATTACCACGATATATAGAGAAATTTTCTTTTTGGAAAATTTAAGTATAAATTTGAACTAAGACAAAAATGTTATTGACTATATTTCAAAATCAAAAAATTGTTTATTTAAGTATTAATCATTTCGAAGAGAGCACGTATTAGAAGTCGCCGGTTAGAATCCCTAATGTAGAGAAAAGCCACAAATTAACACTTATGACTCTTCAGTATTTCCAAATAATCCTTGTTTAAGCATCAACCATAATTAAACTCTCTATCATTTTCCTTCTTCGCGAATTTTTCGTGAATGCTTAGGTCTAAAAGTAAGGAAACACGCCTAGAGCTCAACACGCTCGATACCGAAGTCAAATTTATTCTTATTCTACCACAGGAAAGTCAAAACTGTGACAGAAATCTTCTTAATTTATTTTTGAACATTTTTCAATTTTTTTTATTTTTTTGGTATTTTGGTGGTAAAAACGGGATTACGTGAAAACAACGACTGCAGCCAAAATCAAATCGATAGATCCCCCCATACTAGAACTGAACATTGCCTCATGTTTTAAGACGGTCTCTACTGAAATCTAAGGCCATTTTAAATTAAGTAATGTGCCCCGAAAAGAAAAAACGCTTAGTCGATAAAATTTTAGGATATTGGATTCCCAAATAAAGCTGAGGATGTGAAGCTCGAGTGATCGAAGGACAAAACCGCGAGCATAAGAGTTATCACAATCCGAAAATGAAGAGGCGAGCCCTCTCACAACACACTTATTCATTACTACTAAACTACCATACTAGTACTACATTTATATTAGGATAAGCATGGGTTACCACCCACGAAGCGCTTGTTTATTCAAGAGTCACTAAGCTTGACTCGATCCCCCATACTTGAGTTTGTCAAGGAGGATAGAAATGGAGAAACGAAACATCCAATATAGGAATGTCCTCTCCATAGATCATCATCGGGCTTTCAGAAATATCAGAAATGAGTTGGAAAGCTTTAAAGCCCCGATGAGATAAGAGATGAGGAGATTTCTCCTCATTAGAAGCAAGAATACCAGGATTGAAAATGTTGTCCTCATTTTTGTATGAAAATGGGAGCAAAGTGTCAAACACTAGAGAAAGAGGATCACGGATGAATGAGATAGAAAATTCAATCGGTGATAGAAATTTCTTGGATTGGACTTTAATGAATATCCCTGGATCGAAAATCTTGTTTCTAGTTCCGGAAGGAAAAGAAACTACAAGGTCGGATCCGAGGGAATCACTAGAAAGAGTGAAATCCAAATCCAGATGAAGGGTGGGATGGGTGGGTAAAACATTAGGCATATGAACTCTTGGTTCTCTTGTTGGATTATCAAAAAAATCCTCCACCACATCCATAGTGAAATCCCCCGAATAGGGTTCACTGTCACAAAAGAATGCTTCATAATATGGAAGAGATAAATCAGTATAAGAAGTGGGATTGCCACTAATTTTCTCTTCTAAATTAAAGCAGAAAGTCTCAGACTCGGGTAAAGAATTATTAGAAATGTTGGTCTCCTCCAGGAAAGAGTTAGGAGATGTAGAGGGAGACTTGGTCACAAAATCAGAAGATGGAGTGGGATTTACTCTTCTCTTCAATACATCGTCACAAAATAGAAAGCTTCATAATCCGAAGAGAAATAAACAGAACGAGGTAGGGTACTAAGCCACTACTATTCTCTTCCAAATCAAAGCAGAAAGTTTCAGATTCGGTTAAAGAATTATCAAAGGTGTTAGTCTCCTCTAAGAAAAAGTTGAGAGATGTGGAGGAAGACTTGGTCACAAAATTGGAAGATGGAGGTGGATTGGAATTAATTGCTTCGATCTTAGCAATGAGAAGATTGATTTTCAATAATTTTTCACGAAGAATATCATCCTCAATTTCTCCATCTTTCGGGATAACATTCTCCACCACCTCTAAGCTGACGAACTCAGAATCGGGAGGTGATGCATCGACATAATCAATATCCTCACCATAGGGAGAATCGTCATCACTCAAAGTAGAATCATTGTTGAAATCGACAACAATCTCAGAGTGTTCTTTGAAAGCTTCAAGAGGGGTAGGATGGTCACAAAGAGGCATATCACACACACTGTTGGGAATACCCTCAGACTCACTTGGGATTGGGACAAGGTTCTCAACACTAGACTTTATTACTTCGTCCGATTCCATTGCCGGAATAGTGTCGAGATGCTCATCCTCCATTATGAGAGAGTCAACAGGCTCCTTTGTTAATAAAACGGGTGTGATTGCAACACATGGAGGAAGTCTAGAAATAATATCTTTCAAGGGAATAGAACTTTCCTCATCCTCGTCATCATCCTTGCAAATGGGAATCTTCCAATATTAATCTTTAGCCGCGTTCGATCTTGCCGCATTCGACTTTTCTTCTTCCTTCTTTGCATAGATTGACCAACCATAACACATATGGATGTCATTGCCTCCATGAACTTATTTTGATAATTTAGAAGCCATTTGAGCATTGAAGATTGGAATGATTGAGTCGGTATATTGTAAGGTTAAATTGGGTCAAAACTGAAATAAATAAAATCAATAACACGGATTAGGTACGTAATAAATTACACGGAGACATTGAAAAGCGTCTCGTAGGACCCCCACAATCTTCACAACAATGAGTAATGAGATATTGTGGAAATACCGATGAAGGTATATGGAAAAAAATCAAAGTTTATGATTATAAAAACACGTGTCCTGATTGTATACAAACGGGACTATGGGGGTGTGGACAATCGAAACCAATGATGGGCATCCTTCCAACAATAAACTCACTAAAGAGTATGGAAACAATTGGGGATGTGGAGGTTGGTTCAAAAAGTTAGAGACTCATGACAAAATAGGAGTGGAATCTAAATAGCATGTCCGGAATCGAAACTTAGGCAAAGTTTGTGGGATCTCCTCAACGGATTGAATGTTGCATGGTTCCGATATCAGAGATAAATCTAGGAGAACTTTCGGTGATAATTATAACCATAATGAGCACCTTTCCCACAAGACTCGCAAGTACATCGTTGACAAAAAGATTATCTTCTCTAACGAAATACACCACATCTCTAACAACAATTGTAGGTTATATATTGGAGGAATTTGCGAGAATTTCACTAGGTCCTGATTACAACGAATGGCTCTTGAGGCATTAACAATTTGGTCATTGTCATTGGATAACTCGAAAGTATCTTGAAGGACTTGGAAAATCTCCATTTTCCACACAAATATGTAAACAAATCTCATCCTAAATTTCTTAAATCGTAAAAGAGCACATCCATGACAATACGGACCATCAACCGGTTTCCCCACCTTTCCAAATTCCTGAGAGGGGTCGTTGAGAGACGAGCGAGTTGTTTTATTAGTATCACGAAACGATCTTGTCTTACGAGGCACCCTTTAGAAACAACAATAGTCCCTGTAGTGTATAACACAAGCTCCAAAAGACGAGCATTCTTTAAATCGAAGTAAAGGAATGTTAAACGATATCCGAATGACGCCATACAAATTAAAAATAAGGGATAAGAAGAATGATTAAATAACAAAGAGGTTAAGGAGATAATATTGGATTTTTTTCAAGTTTTTTATTTTAAACATCATAATTTTTTTAACGAAGACAAAAACGAATTGAATAACTAAAAACCGATTAATCACTCTTCACGGTAGCTCTTTAAAAGAAAAATGCACAAAGGAGCGGAGAGGCGGAAAAAGCGCGAAGTATTAAAACCTTCTCCTTTTCGGTCGTAGTTATCTCGGAAACAACCCTCCATATACCCCACTTTTTAGTTTTGATTATCATCAACAGGTGAGCCGTATTGCACAAGTGTACACAAAGGCAAGTTTAAATCTTTTGAAAGGAACTTATTATTAAGAAATGTTTGCCAGTGAAAACATTATACTTGATGAACGACTTTTATTTGTTTTATATGAGACAATGTTTTTATAATTTATTCTGATATTTTATCTTGTTTTTTAATTATAAAAAAGAAATGAAAAATATTTTTTGTAATTTTTATATTTTTATAATGAATGAATAAGCAAAATATTTCACAACCGGAAAATAATAACCTTAACGAGGAAGGTCTGTCAAAGCACAACAAACTTCAACTCGATATCTACTCATGGCCTCACCCGGCAGCGGCGCCAAAATGACTTGTAATAAGCACAATTTATACTATAAAATATAAAAATATATATAATATAATATAGGTGAAAATAAACAAACACTTTAAAATCCAAGAAAGTCAATAATATTAAATTCACAAATAAAAAGATATATATCCGAAGTATCCGTTTCTCGCTTCGTGTACCATCCACAAGTATTAAAAACCGGACCCGGGTCGTTATGTCCCAACGAGGCCGCGAATTTGAAAATCGAGAATCGGTTTGTGAACAATGCTTGAATGATCAAAGATTTGATTTGGTTATCTATTTCTACAAATAAAATGCAAAAACAAGTAAAAGAAACCCTAAAACGAAAGCAATTTAAGTTAAAACCTAAAACGGGAACGTAAAAACGCGACTTAAAAAAAACTAAATTATCAAATTTTAATCCTAAAATGAATTTTTAACTTTTAATTAACCCTAAGTGACTAAAAAGTAAGAACAAAGAAAACTAGACCAAAAACGAAAGTGATTTAAGCTTAAAAACGCGGAAAACGTGAACGGGATTCAATCCCATTCTTTAAAAAAATCGAAATCTAAAATTTTAACCCTACGAATGTAAATCTATTTTTCCTAAGTCCTACATGATAAAAAAAATTTTGAAAAAAAGAATTATATTTTTTTGACATTTATTTTATTTATTATGAATTAAAAATTATTTTAATGAAATTAAATTATTAAAAATAGCAAACTAAATGAGAAAAATCTAAAAAAATTAAAAAAAGACTTTGCTAATGCTTATTCTAAAAAAAAGAAGAAAGAGGTTGCCAAGCTTATTGGAATAAGCTGGGAAAAAGCCCTAAAGGGCTGAAAGCTTTTTTGGGACCAAAAATTACTATAAAAGAATAAAATAGTGAAGCATCATAACCAGATGCCCTACTGGATGCCAAAATGGGTTAGAGCGTATGTATTTGGGACGACTAGGTAAATGGGGAGGTCATGGTTCGACCACCCCCGCCTTCCCATTTTGGTTAAAAACCCCCCCCCAAAATTTTTATTCTAAAACTTTTTAACACAATCTTTAAAGAACACATTAAAACACGCATTATTTGAAAACCAAAATTTTTTATGAGACTTATAAATACAGTCTGGAAAAGCATAAAATTAAGCTGACTAGAAAAACTAAAATAAACTTAAGCACTAAGAGACAAATTTTTTTTGGAGCTTTTATATGAACAAATAAGCAAATAAAAGTAAAATAACACCACAGAATCTAGACTAAACCTAATGAGAAGAAGAGCGGGAGCAAAATAAGCCAAGAAAACAACTGATAAGCCTAAAATCGCTAACAGCACTTTTGGCAAAAAATTCTAGCCAAACAGCCTAAGTATCACTTTCCTAGCTTATATTTTAAGCTAGTAAAAAGGATCCGTATGGCTTAGAAGGCTTAATGCCATAAAGACTAATCTAATAACTTTTAAAATTGGCAAATTAACAGATAGATTGAAAAACTTAATAATAAGGCCAAGAAAAAGGTTAATGTAATCACTGCTGTTTAACTCATGCATGTGGCCTGCTTTGGATTTTTCATTAAAGACAAATGGGCAATAATGCAGTCTAAAAATAACTAGGAAAATGAATAAAAAAAACACATGATAAGCACAAACAGATTAACTACTCACTACAAACGATAGATTATAAACAAAAATCAGACATAAAAAACATATGAGAGCTATTTGAATAAGCAGGCTGAACTAAGACATTTTTAAAGACTAAAAAACTTTATGACAGAAAATACCCTAAAATGCAAAATACCAATGGACACTTTTACATCTTACTTATCCTAACGGCATTTAGACCTAAAACATAGTGAGAAAAACACACTTCATAGCTACTAAATGGAAATCTAATCAAATAAATTAACTTATTAAATTTAGAAAACACGATCTCCAAACTATGATTATATAAACCAAAAATTTAGATTCTCTATAAAACTTATGCGCAACACATTTAAAAGCACAAGTTTAAGTATATCAAAAGCTTACTCAAAAAGGCCAAATACACCTTTCTCCGACCCTCTGGTTTGAACCCTTTTTGGACTACATAGACCCAAACACATTCCTTTAAATATAAAACACACTTTAGGCTAAAATAAACAAAAACAAGCATAAGTTAATTATCAAATAAGCATGAAAAAGAACAGAAAAAGCATCACTGTTTACAAAAAACAGCACAAATAAGCAGGTGTAAGCTATTTGATTAGTAAATGCAAAAAAAATTGAAAACATTAGAAGTGTACCTTATTATTTGACGAAGTAAGGATCCACAAGAAGTTGCATTTCATTGAAGAACCCATTGAAATCATGGATAGAGAAGTGAAACAACTTAAGCAAAGTCGGATTCCTATAGTGAAAGTTCGATGGAACTCGAGTCGTGGACCGGAATACACTTGGGAACGGGAGGACCAGATGTGGAAGAAATACCCTCATCTCTTCGATTTTAACAAGAAGCGAGCAACAAGATGAATTGATCTTCGAGGACGAAGATCCCTTTTTAGGGGGAAATGCTGTGACAATCCGTCAATTTCAGATCGTTATTTATTTCTCGAGTATTAATTATAATTTTCATTTTTATGTTGAGATATGAACTCACGACTAACCGGGAGAATTAGGGCTTACATTCGTAAATTACGCGACTTTTACAAAGAACCGGCGAATTCTACGTAAGGCATCGACGTTTATATTTTCAAAAATGCCGTAGAAATAATTTTGTTGCATTCGTTTTATTTTGTGAGTTTTCATAAACAAACGTCGACATTTAAAATTTTATTTGTCGTAAATAATTATTTCGTATTTTATTTCGAATGGAAATTTGAAATTTTATTATTTTTACAAACGTCGTCTTTGTTCCTTGTCTTGAGCCGAACTAATGTTTTAAAATGTACACATTTTATTAAATGTTAGAAATTAAAATAAAAGTGTAACGGAAAATAAAAATGGTCTCGGAAGTTTAATCCCCGAGCCACGATAGTTGATTTTTATTTAAGTAAAAAGTTCACGTGTCAAAAACTAATTTTTGAAAAGAGGGGAGGATTATTATTGTCAAAAGTCCAAACTAGTGCAAGATATATATATAAGGAAGTTTACTTCCTCATTTCCTTCATTTTTATAAAATAAAACACACACTTTCTCTCTAGCTCCACCACCACCACCGGAAAACTTTTCCGGTCACCGGAAACCGCCACCGCCGCCGTCGGCCGCCGGTCACCGCCGCCGGAAACCGCCGTGGTCGCCGGAAAAAGTACATGCAATCCGAACAACTTATATTTTCCGAATCCCCTCGTTATTTCCTACGTTTTCCACTAAAAATATACGACATGCAATGGATAATAAAAATGGTGATCTAAAATAATATGGGTGAAGATCAAGCTTGAAGTGAAGTCTTGTATATTTCTTTTGATCATTTGATCATCATCACCATTTTTCTTGTGGTAAAATCTTATAAATCTTATTATCTTTTTATTCTTGTATTTTCCATTCCAATGTATATGTAAATGTATT
Source organism: Tanacetum coccineum (assembly GCA_026074375.1). Taxonomy (NCBI): domain Eukaryota; kingdom Viridiplantae; phylum Streptophyta; class Magnoliopsida; order Asterales; family Asteraceae; genus Tanacetum; species Tanacetum coccineum. Next base: position 38,203 of record BQNB010039383.1, on the reverse strand, counting down.
GTATTTTGATGATCAAGTAATAAAAAGTAGCATGCATGTGTAGATCTAGGTAAGAAATGACTAAATCAACTATTAAAACTTGCTAGAAATCATTGAAAATTTAGGGCTGTTGTTAACAGTAAGTTCTGGATTTTTACATAAGTATTAGACTTGATTTGATTTACCTAGGTTGTAGAGAATTGAATGATGATAATGTGGCTAATTGGATACTCAATGGAAAGTAAAAATTGACCAAGTTATGACCATTTTACCAAAAGACATCAAATCTGACCTTGCTGGACAGAACGTATAAAAAGTCATGATTGCGTACTGAGTTGGTTAAAAACCTAAAACTATGAGACCTAGATAAAATCATGTAGGTTCTGTACCAATTGGATGATCATCCAATTTATTATGGTTTGAAAATGGCATCAAAAATGTTGAAAGTAAATTTTCAGCCAAAAATGCCAACTTGACCTTTGTATAATGAAGTGACCTTAAGTATATATTTACTTAAAATAAGTATAAAAATGACTTATAATCTATAATGTACATTTAAAAATGAAACTAGGGATATAAATTTTATAAGTATATCATTTATGGTTTGAAAGATACAACTATTTTCGTAAGCATAAACATATAAATTTTTTTACGTCTATATCAATACTAAAATTTGTAAAGCGTTTTTGCGACTAAAACCCGAGATGGTAGAACCCCCTTTTGGGAACTTTTGTATGATGAACCTACTGATAATAAACTTAACCCGACATCGAGAACCCGAAAATTTACTATAAACTCATAAACAAGCTTAAAATGGACTATATGACCATATTGGGCCATTAGGCCCAATGTATATGAATGGACCTATTGGACTTAACTTTGGACCCAACCCACTTGGGCCCAATTAATGGGTTAAGATCTGGTCTTGGACTTATAAAATGGACTAAATTACTTAATGGACTCATAAATGGGCCTATTGGGCCTTTGGACTAAAATTGGTAACAACTAGTGAAAAATGAGCTAATTTAGTACATGTTAAACACATAGAAGACTATGAGAATAAAACTTGGGGAATTATAAATTGTTGATCATCATATAAGATACATGTATATATACATATTTAAATTTTGAATTTTATTTTATCGACTAGAAACCTAAGACCCATACATTTTGTATAGGTTCCGGGTGATTACGTGCCGACGTCCAAGTTCGTCTATCGCCGTTACTTTCTTCCGATACTATCAAGTGAGTTCATAGCCTCGCATTTTTATTTTTCACTAGTTATTACCAATTTTTGTCCAAAGGCCCAATAGGCCCATTTATGAGTCCATTAAGTAATTTAGTCCATTTTATAAGTCCAAGACCAGATCTTAACCCATTAATTGGGCCCAAGTGGGTGGTCCAAAGTTTAAGTCCAATAGGTCCATTAATATAATTGGGCCTTAATGGCCCGACTATGGTCTCTCGATAGTCCATTTTAAGCTTGTTGATGAGTTTATAGTAAATTTTCGGGTTCTCGATGTCGAGTTAAGTTTATTATCAGTAGGTTCATCATATAAAAGTTCCCAAAAGTGGGTCCTATCATCTCGGGTTTTAGTCGCAAAAACGCTTTACAATTTTTAGTATTGATATAGACGTAAAAATTTTATTGGTTTGCTTACAAAAATAGTCATATCTTTCAAACCATAAATGGTATACTTATAAAATTTACATTCCTAGTTTCATTTTTAAATGCATATTATAAATCATAAGTCATTTTTATACTTATTTTAAATAAATATATAATTAATGTCACTTCATCAAACAAAGGTCAAGTTGGCATTTTTGGCTGAAAATTCACTTTCACCATTTTTGATGCCATTTTCAAACCATAATGAATTGGTTGATCATCCAATTGGTGCAGATCCTACATGATTTTATCTAGGTCTCATAGTTATAGGTTTTTAACCAACTCAGTACGTAATCATGACTTTTTATACGTTCTGTCCAGCAAGGTCAGATTTGATGTCTTTTGGTAAAATGGTCATAACTTGGTCAATTTTTACTTTCCATTGAGTATCCAATTAGCCACATTATCATCATTCAATTCTCTACAACCTAGGTAAATCAAATCAAGTCTAATACTTATGTAAAAATCCAGAACTTACTGTTTACAACAGCACTAAATTTCTAATGAGTTCTAGCAAGTTTTAGTGGTTGATTTAGTCATTTTTACCCTAGATCTACACATGCATTATCACTTTTATTACTTGATCATCAAAATAAAATACATTTACATATTAATTTGGAATGGAAAATAATACAAGAATAGAAAGATAATAAAATTTATAAGATTTTACCATAAGAAAAATGGTGGTGATGATCAAATGATCAAAAGAAATATACAAGTCTTCACTTCAAGCTTGATCTTCACCCATATTATTTTAGATCACCATTTTTATTATCCATTGCATGTCGTATATTTTTAGTGGAAAACGTAGGAAATAACAAGGGGATTAGGAAAATATAAGTTTGTTGGATTGTACTTTTTCGGCGCTTGACCACGGCGCGTTTTTCGGCGGCGGTGACCGGCGGACGACGGCGGCGATAAATGGTGGCCCTCAGGTGGCGGTTTACGGTGACCCGGAATGTTTTACGGGGTGGTGGTGGAGTAGAGAGAAAGTGTGTGTTTTTATTTTATAAAAATGAAGGAAATGAGAAAGTAAACTTCCTTTATATGTTTTGCACTAGTTTGACTTTTGACAATTATAGTCCTCACCTTCTTTTCAAAAAATTTGTTTGTTGAACATGAACTTTTTTTACTTTAAATAAAAATCAACTATCATGGCTCGGGATTAAAACTTTTCAAGACCTTTTATTTTCCGATACACTTTTATTTTAACTTCTAACATTTAATAAAATGTGACATTTTAAAACATACAGTTCGGCTCTAAGACAGGAACAAAGACGAACTTTTGTAAAAATAATAAATTTTAAATTCATTCGGAAATAAAATACAAACTGATTATTTTATGACAAATAAAATTTTAATTGTCGACCATTCGTGTATGAAAAACTCAAAAATAAAACGATGCAAAAAATTTTTTCTTCGGCATTTTGAAATTATTAACGTCGATGCTTAGTAGTATTCGCCTGGTCTTTATAAAAGTTCGCTGTAATTACGAATGTATGCCCTAATTCTCCGGGTTAGTCGTGAGTTCATATATCAACCTAAAATGAAAATTATAATTATATCGCAGAAATAATTAACGATCTTAAAATTGAGGATGTCACATGGTCAGGTATTTCACTAGACCCAGTTGAATGATATGGTCGCATATTTAAGCACATTGACAAGTGTGATATTAATAACATAATCAATAATGAACGATAAAATTAAGCAATCAGATATAAACAAACCTCCAAACATTAAATTATCGTAATCATGGCTATTACCAGGGTATTAGCCACCTTAACCATTGGTAAAGTATACTAGCACATAAATAAAGAACAACACAAGGTAACCTACCGAGTTAAGAACGATACCAAAAATTGATTAAGATTATTAAGAGGTATGAGAATTACAAAGGCGTTTCTATGGATTTAATGAGCCGTTGGCGAGACCTTTCTTTGCTATCTTGTCGTCTGAAATTCGACTTTTGTTGTTTAGGGTATTGTAAATATGATCAAGCACACCTAAAACTCGTTTTTAGATCTTCTATATATAGTGTCTGGAATTTCTTCGATACGCCGTATTGGTCGAGGTCAATACGGTGTATTAGGAGTTTTCTTGGAGTAGGGACCACGTTCAATATCTTCTAGAATATTTAATTACTTGAAATAGAATATGGCGTATAAAGGTCTTCTGGATACGGTGTATACATCTTTAATTCTGCGTTGTTTCTTGTAAAGTGCAGGCACAGATACGCTATATCTTCCTTGATGGATACGGCATATAGGATGTCAGAATAGTATTGTTCAGATTTCTTCGTTTAAGCTCCAGAATGCGTACCTTTTAGCTAATCTTCACAAAGTACTCCATAATTACTGAAAATCTCAAATATAAACGATTAAGTACCAATTCTCGTAATAATTATACAAAATGGGTAATTTACATGGGATAAATGATGCTATAAAAGTGACATTATTTGATGTCATCAAATATCCCCCCACTTGAATTCTACTTATCTTCAAATAGACTTTAGAAAATTTATGAAAATGTATCCCAACCGTAGTTAAGGATTTTTCCTTTTAAGCATCTATTCGTTCAATTACTAGTACAAAACCAAACACCTCACGAAATAGGAAAACTCTCAATTCGCTCAACTAATCTATTGTGGTATTATTTAAAAATATTCGCCTCAAGTTGATCGGTCAAGATGAGTATTCTATCATAGGCTTGGCAGAATACTACGTTCTCACACCTAAAAGCTAAGATAGTGACAAGTCTTCAAAAAAAAGGGGGGGGGTTTTTTTGTTTGTAAAATTGGGTTTTAAAAAGGTTTTAAGGGTTTAATCACTCTTTCTAATCTCTATCGATACCAATATTCCAGAAAAGACAACAAACCACACATAACATCCATAACGATGGAATAGACACACATGGTTGCATTCATTCCTTAACTCGAATAAGCTAAAGAATAGGACTAGTAGTCTTTACCAAAAGTCGTAAACCAGCAAGGGCGACAAACCACATATACACATCCATAACGATGGAATAGACATACATGATTGCATTTATTCCCCCATCGAGTAAAACCAAGGGTTTAGGAATGAAGAGTGATATAGGTAGAATCTTTAATCCTTCACAAATAGTAATAAACCAACATACTGGGCAGACAAAAATCACACATTACATGTTGAGAATCGATTTGGCTCATCCTGGATAGTTTTTACAGATATTATTGAACAAACAGCGAATAATAAAGAAACACAATATTATCAAACAAGTTTTAAACCGAATCATTGAAGCCTTCATTATATTTTATTCAGAATATATGAGGGCTACTCCAACTATCTAATAAACTAGACTACTACTACTACTACTACTAATCGTGAATATACACACACGCTTTTGCTAGACTCTAATTGAGAACTTGTTAACTCTTGTTTATTCCTATTTATTTTGGATTGCATAAAATACATACCTTAGACCTCCCTTTTATAGTATAAGGAGTCAAGAATTTACATGGAAAACTAATAAAGATAAATTAATAAGAAATCAAATAAATATTATCTTTATCTTTGACCAAAACTAAGAGAATCTTCTAATCTATCTTTTGAAGACTTCTACAATGACGACTTTGGTCCTTTTTGTTTCCATCTTGTTTCATTCATTATTTTGTCTTTATCAGTTCAAATATAATTCCCAACAATCTTCCCCTAGTTGATAATGACAAAACCAAATAAGCACAAACTTCCCCTGAAGTTAATATACAAATGAAACTTCTTCCCCTTTTTGTTATAATCAAGTAGGGGTCTTCTATAGATATGCATACCATAGTGGTGCATTGTAGGATGGTTAAACAATTTATCAATATGATTCCCCCCATGAAACCCATATTTTTACCTTCTCTTGATTCTCTAACTCTGTAGGACTTATTTGTAGTGATCATGATGAAGAAAACTGAGTATAACGATTTGTGAAGTAAGTATTATCTCCCAAACTTGTGTCTTATGTCTTGCACTATCCACGTGACGTCGAACTTATAAATAAATCTGTGAAATATAAGTAGACTGCAACCTCTTGACAAAAATCCTCATCTTCTATGAGATACATACTAAGTGATAGCAATTGTGAGCATTGAGCACCTATAAGAAAAATCACACACCTTTGCTAGATTTTGACAAGTCTTTGTCAACACCATTTTAAGCGATCGAATAGTTATCTTAAAAAGCCAGCTACAACTTTTAAGATAGAAAGGACTCGCACCAGTGAAACCCAACTACAACATAATCATAAGCAATTATCAAACTGTCTCATAATCACATCTTCAAATAATCCCAAAAATACGAGCCATAAATCAATAAGAATAAACTATTTGAAAAATAGTTTTGTCCGAGATCCAAATCCATCCAAAAACCAAGGTTCTAAATAGTGCGCTATAGCTGCGCCATAGCGTGAAGCGTGGCTTCCACGTTACGAAACAGGCCAAGGCGTCATCTTTAGGCGTGACGTGCAATATAGCGTCATATAGCGTGATAAAGCGCGCTATAGCGCATAGCGTGGCGAGTTTTTTTGAAGTGTTTAGGGGATTTTCTAAAATTTGAGATTTATGCTTGGATTTACTAATATTTTGGATTGATGCTTGAATTTAATAATATTTATATCATATTTATTCTTAAACTATTGAATAATCTATAAATCTATAAATATTTTTTGCCGCCTTAAGTCACGCCTTAAAAACGCCATGTCGCTACGCCTCACGCTAAAGCTTAAGGCTTGGCTATGCCGCTACGCCACGCTTCACGCTATTTATAACCTTGCCAAAAACCAAGTATTGTCCGATGTCGGACAAGCCTAGCAGTACAAACTCCTTTGTCAGACGCCACGAGCAGTATTAAAACTTCTTTTTCCATGTTAGTACTGTTCAGCACCATGTATAAACATATACAATTCTCAAACGTGGGGTCTAAGTTTAGAATATATAACAAATCCAAAACCAACGTGGGCTCCATACTCTCTTATGCGAACATTACCTTTCTTTGATAAAAATCCTGCTCTCCATACATTTGCATCCATGAGCAACAGTAAAATCTTTCAAGCACCATTAATACACGCCTTTGGCCCAATAAGAAACACTACCATATATAGATTGAACAATATTAAAATCTTTCGAGCATGTTGTATAATACTACGAAATTTGTATTAACATGTATTGAACGCACAAAACTTGCTTATCAAATGTAGTAACATCTACATGAACCAGGTGTATTCATCATATGCTATCTATAAATAAACCCATGTCACCATATCAAGCATCATAACTGTGCCACGCACATGTCACACATCTTCTTATACTTAACCCTAATATATCACGCAACCTCTCTTCAGAAACACTATCCATGAACAACATACATAGCAGAATACCCTATGTTGTAACTTTTGTTGCCTGTACCTTCAAACCCTATTTACCATATCAAACGCGAGCAACTTAGATGGATAATATTTCAACTCCTAAATAAATTAGGGGTTTTGTAATACTTTACACCAGAACCTGTTTTGGAGAACTAATTGAAACTTAAATCCATTGTGATGATCATAAGACAATCACCTGGTTTGCTCCATAAGTCATGATCATGATGATCTCCTGATGGAACCCTTTGCGTCTTCTGATTTCTTTCTTTACCGAATTTTAGGGTTTTGTAAAAACCCTAATACCATCGAATTACAAATCACCGAAAAAGAAAATCGAATTCGATCTAGAGAAACCATTAATAATAAATTGATATAAAAACGTATTGATCATACCAACTTAGGTAGAGTGGCCGGATTTATAAATCTTGTTTCTATAAATTCACTATAAAACCCCAGAAATCTTTAACCACAAACCGATTTCATGAAAAATTAGGGTTTTAGGGTTTCTTCAAAAAAACCTTGTAATCCTAATTTACAAGATCCCCCATGGCTTGAAACCACATGTTGCGAAATCGATTTGAAACTCATTCGAGGATAGTTTTACAGATAATATTGGAACACGATCGGAATCAATAAATAACGGCAATATTTATCAACAAGGTTTTAATCGAACATTAAAGCTTCATTATATTTGATCATGAATAAATGAAGGCTAATCCAACTATCTAATAAAAACTTACTACTTACTACTACTAACGTGTACATACACTATCTTTTGCTAGACTCTCATGGAGAAGCCTGATATTTCTATTCTATTCTGGATGACATAAACTACATACCTTTAGACTCCTTTCTATAGTATTAGGACTAGTCAAGATTTACATGGAAAAATAATATAATTATAGAAAAATCTCAATTATATATAGTTTCTTTATCTTTGACATTTGAGAGAATCTTCTAAATCTTATATTGTGAAGTCTTCTTCATGATGGATCTTTGGTCCTTCTTGTTTCCATCTTGTTTCTTTCATTATTGTGTCTTTTTCAATTCAAATATAATCCATACAATAATGGTCGTTCGACGGTAATAGACAAATGTGATTGCTCGCATCCTCATTCGAGTAAGACCAAAGGATACAGATTAGGAAAGGGAAAGTCATTGTTGTTAAATAGAAAGAACAAAACAAATATTAAGTCCAAATAAATATGGCACAGTGTTGTTGGCACTTTCCCGACCATTCCCATGATAAAGACACATAAATATACATAAACGTCTTGATCATGATCACAAAAACAACCTTAGTTTGGCGTTCTGAACATTCAATGTTATAAACCAGTAATTGCTCAAGGTTAAGTATTATAAAATATTATAGTATTGTATTTTGAAGTCTTTCGATCTTGTCAGTTTTCCTGATGAAAGCTAAAAAGTTGACTTTGGTTGACTATTTTGCGTAAAAGAGGTTTCGGTTTAACCATGAGTTTGATAAAGTTTTGAGTTCGTAAATGAATCACTTTTGATTCGTTTTTTATATTTAGAGTGGTTTTGAAGTTTTCAGTGCTTTCCGAGAAGTTTTCTCTCGTTTAGCGAAAAATTATCACGCAGCGCGTACCGGCACGACAATTTATTCAAGTGTGTAGATTTATTAAAGTTGGGAATGTGTTAATGGGTTTATTTATTTCATAAATTCATAATAATGAAATAATGTTGATTTAAAACGTAAATCGTGAGTGTGAGACTTGAATGTTATCTGAAAAACGGTTGTTTTCGTGAAATTCGGTAAAAGACTGTAACGAGCGTAAAAAGGTGAAATGTTGGTTGAAAATAAGTTGTCAAACCATATTTTGTGGTTTAAAGTGTTTTTAAATGGATGAGCAAGGTTCGGTTGAGTTTTGTCAAAAATTCATGTTTTCGGTTCGGAGTCGGCCGGCAACGGCTCAAAATGGATTTTTGTAGCAATTTAATATGATAGGTGTGGTGTGAATAACCTAGGTTTATGGAAAAATAATTTTAAAATCAAAAACACAAAAATCTCTCCCACTCTCTCTCTATATATATTTCGGACGAACACAAGGAAGAAGAAAACAAAGATTTTTGAAGATTTTCTCAAGAACACGGGTTAAGATTAGATAGTGGGTTGATAGTTAGTAGACGCGGGTCATATAACATTTGTACTAATCATTTCCAACTCTACAAAACAACCCCAAAACATCCAAACAGTAAGATACTAAACTTGTTAAATTTTAACTTATGTATAAAAAAAATATTATAATATATTAAAACCAATAACACCCCCCCAATTATAATTCTTTTTTTTTTCTGGCTATTATAGTGTTAAAACACTAGTAGTACAAGTTGATCGTCGTAAAAATCAAATCTTGGATATGAAAATGTGAAAAAGGGGTGTTTGTGCGTCGGCTAAAAAAGAAAGAAAGAAAGTATTTTTGACTTTAAATAAAATGGTTGTTGTGGTAATTTTTCATTTTATGAAAGTGCTAAAAAGGGCTTATTTTGGAGTTTTGCTTATTCAATAAGCTAGGTTATAGCTTATTTGAGTTTATTTGTTTTTGGCTTGGGCTTGGCCCAATAAGGGTCCGTTTGGTTGTTTGGTTCGACGCCAAGGTGGGCTCGGCCCACTTTGTAACATCCCGCTTCAATAAAGAGACAAGAGCAAATATGGTGTCATTATCAGTGAACTATAACGACATCAAGCGGAAAGACTAATTAAAAAAAAATACTAAGTCAAGAAAACAAAATTACTTCCCAAAGTATTAAATTCAAACAAGGACTAAAATAACTATCACAACCACACTCCCAAATACAACCACCACACACCACCCAATTACATCAAACACTTTACTAACACACATCTCAACAAAACACACCACCCCAACAACCCATCTACCACTCAAAAAATCCATCACATTTAACTAACACTCTTCATCATCAAACTCATACACTATAATATCACTCAAAACTCACCTTAACAAATACCAAATCAATAAATATAAACTACACACTTACCATCTAAACCAAATCACATACTACACCTAAACAAAAAAAAAATATAACAATCCCACCAAATTACATCAAGCAGAATTGAGTGATATATCGATATCTATAGTCAAAAGATTCTATAATGTGACATTATACCATATTAATCCCCCTTGCCTGTGCATTACCCTATCATAATCTACATGTACCTCTCGACTACCCCATTAACCACGTCAGTTATAAACTTCATAGTTCACCAAGTGTAAGAGAGCACAATTGACTCACTCAGATACCCGCAGTACACTGTTAGCTCACTTCTCGTAAGTTCACTGTGACAACCTCGCATACACTCCTCAACTCTCCACCATGAAGACACACGACACCGTGTCAACACTACAATCATAAGAGTACCCCCACTCCAGGTACAGTTCAAAACCAATATGTCTAGATACCACAAGTACCACTCGCATCTCACCTCACCCCTAACAAAGTATCACTCACTAATCACACTCTACGCTGTCCTCGATTGTAATGTGAGTCTCGATACATAGCATATATAGAAGCACGTCATACACACAAGTCTGACATAACGCAAGTAAGACCTGTGCAAACACTACCCAGTAATGTAACTCTAAGTCTTGGTGATCACGACAAGAGAGCTACCTAGTGCTTTATACAAAACAGAATCGTGAAGATGTGGATAATTAGTGTACATAGATTGTAGCTAACATTTTGTCAAATCCTGGATAGAAATCCCATGATGTATCCTCTCCTATCATCCCATTCTCTATCCGTGTATCATCTCACCTAGATAGTACTATGTCTGCTGTAGTGATATCACCAAGGTTTAATACTGCCTCTCACATACGCGGTGAGTACATAGTTTAAAGAGATCCATGTCAACAAAGTATACATGATAAGCTCTGTGTGTCTATCACACAAGCTATGCACTCACATACAAGTTATCAAATCCCAGTCTTACGTATATGCACAACAGCAATCCTATACATACCGGTGACACAACGTCCTGTCTGCTCTAGAGTTCTAATGCATCGTACAATGAGTGACAATATTACTTTGTGATGTTGTACAAACAAACTTAATAGACCCTATATCACAAGATAACAGACATATATACTTGGTGAATTCAGAGACGATTAGTGTTAGTATTGTGGTAGAATGTGTTGCTATGTAGTAAGTGAAGTGATTGTGACAAAATACTCATTAGTCTCATAGTTATACTGAGTAGATGTATAACTCGTATACTAGAGCGTGATCCTGTACGCTGTAGCAGTGTCTTTGTACCGTATGCAGTTGCACCGATTGCCTACCCCCAGAGTAAGTATGCGAAATCTTCATGCTGTCCACAGAAGTGGATGAGGCAATGTATTCGCGTATGTCGTGGGCATAGAGTAATTCTTATTAGATGCTCTGTAGAGAGTCTCTAGAAGTAGTGTGGATGCAGACTGATGTTAAATTTGTCCAGTAAGTTGACATGTGTGTGTGGCATAGAGAGTGACTTGAGGAGTATAATGCTTGAATGTAAGTTTTCTCGACTGATAGTAGAATGTTTAGCGTAAGACAGAGAGTATGAAGCTTGTTATGTGTATGGAGAGATGTTTCCAAGATTAGTCAGGCCTCGGATTGGGAAGAAGCTGTCTCGCTATGTGTGTAAGAGAATGGGAAAGGAAGTTAGAAGCCCTAATATGTGTGAGGTTAAGAAGAGAGACACTCTCCGACTGTTCATACTGAGCTTGTGGTAAGATAGGTTGACTATAGTTGATCATAAGCCTCACTCGCGATCTCTTGAGTCGCAACGTGTGAAGAGAGAGAGACGTGTGAATAGATTCACAGAGATATGTTTGTATCATACATCATCCTGTTTGGTACGCGTCTCTGTGCCTGAGAGGCCGGTGAGCGCGGCTCGCGCTAGAACAGAATGAGCATATCGAGAGAAGAGAGAGAGGTTCGTGAGGTTGCTAGAAGTGATCTAGTTGAGATGGTGTATGTGGAGTGTCAGTTAATAGAGATAAAGTGAGTACGTCTCTTAGTGAGGACCTTGATGAAAGCGTGATTTCCCCATGAGATAATAAGGTCTCTGTGTAGAGATAAAGTAGTAGGTGATAGAGTAGAGTAGATGAGTATGGTTGACTGAGAATGAAGGATTTACCAAATCAAATTTTAGAGGCTACACTCCTTACTGGTTTCAGGTACTTAAAAATCAAATACTACTACTGAATCTTTTCGGATAGAAATTCCAGATTTCGACACTTAATATTTTAAATCTAAAATCGTCCTTAACGAACTCCATTTGGACATGAGCCGGATTTTCCAAAAATTAGACTCCTTTGCATTTAAATTTAGGCTCTAGAAAATCGTGTCAAAACTCGTTTTTATTATCAAGATCACCCGTTGAACATGTACCAAATTCTGCCCATAAGTTTTTAAGCATAAAAACCATAATTTCACAATCAAAACCAAACCCTAAGGTTTCTAATATTGTTAGTTTCTTTTTATTTACACACACTTTAATGAGATCTGGGGTTTTAATAATATGTTATTACTCCATTTTTACAAGATTAAGGCCCTACTAATTTTAATCAAGTTTAAGAACACCATTGTTTTCTTTACAACTCTGTTAGGTTTTTACTGAAAACTTTATATTTGAATACATGGATTGGGCAATACAAAGTTTGATACAAGGGACATGGATCAATTACTTCATAGATTAAGATGGATACGAAGAACAGAACGCACCACACCAAGAACACCAATATTATTATACAAAGAACACAAAGAATTGACTCCAAAAGCACCTAAACTTGAAGAACCAACCGGTAATTACCTAACACTTCTTCTTCCTATCACAAACTTCTATGATGAATACACAATTAGTTTTTTGAGTAAGAAGTTTTTGAGTAGGAATATATGGTGGAGAATGGATGTGCGAATATGGCCACTCAGCTATATAAGAAGATAAGGAGGGGGAAGATACAAATAACTTCTTGCAAAATTTAAATGATTAGTTCTACTTTTTCCTACACTCTTTTTACTAAAATAAGCTTTAGCTTCAAAATAAAAGATTTTGGTAAATAATACCCTATAGGTGGCCGGCCTAACATGAAGGTAATGAGGGGGGAACAAATTATTTTCTCGTTCATTTTTGAAGATTACACAAATATTTGCTAAAAACGTTTTTTACTCTTATTTCTTAAATTAGGTTTTATTTAAACAAAAGGAAGTACAATAAACAAAATAAACAAAGAAATCAAAATAGTATTTTTAGAGGGGGGGGGGGGGGGCGGATTATATATATATGAATTGGGAATTTATATTTATATATATTGTAACTATATATCTCACATTATAATCTTATATAATACCAATTAATTATATACTGAAGGTTTGTAAATGTCAAATTTAGTATTTAACTATAGGTTATTTTTAAATAATGAATAAAATAAAATGCAAACAAATTTTTGCGTATTACAACTCTTCCCCCTATAAAGAAAAATTTCGTTCTACCTCAAAATATCAAATCAAAATTGAAATAGGTAGATGAATTCACCCATGTTATTCAGATTACCTAAAGATGACACAAATTGGTTGACAAACTATAGGGGCGTTAGTAGAAACATGTAAACCCTATTCATACCAAGACTATAATCGAAGTCATCATTTCTAGGGGAAGCACATTAGCAAAACGATCTTATCCATCAAATGAATGCGGACAGTTATGATATTCGTGGTCAAGATTTTCATAAGGCGTAGATATCGCGACGTACAATTTAAAAAATACTATTCTTATGAAAAATCAATTTTTATATCAAATTATAAAACATAACCCACATAATTTTTATCAATTATCAACATATAAATCCAAAACATCAATAACCAACCATACTTTATATCCATAAACTTAACCTTACCTAATTCCATCACCCATTAGTACTAATATATAATACTCTTCCCAAATCATCATTATTCTACTACACAAAAATATAACTCTACCACCACCTAACTTCCTCAAAACACTAACCATTAATCAAAATTCTACCAATCCACCCATTACCACCCCAATTACAACATTTCAAACATTACATATAATCCCCAACAACTAACACATCCCTCACCAAAAACTATACCACTATACACAAAAATTTACCCAAAACATTCCACCTAAACCTAACTCTTCATCCAAACTAAACCAAAAAAAACACCACTACCATCCCCCCCACCCCAATCCAACCCAACATAACAAACAAAAACCAACCCATACAACATACAACTATCCACAACCAACCAAAACTACAAACCCCCACCCACCAAACAAAATAAACAAACAATTTTCTTTACCTCACTAGTTCAAACACACCCACCATCACAACCCTACAACCCTAACAACCCATCCCACCTTCTCAATACCCCTAATTTATCTCACACTTAACTATCCACTCACACAAAAACACACATACAAACTACCCCAATCCATAATCCCCTCCACCTCTACCCATCCACCCCAACACACAACCTCCCCACTCAAACACAATAAACCTACTCCCTATCCACCCCAACAGTTCTACATCACCATTTAACTGTATCAGCCTCACTCTCCTATGAACGTGCCACAACTATCATATTACACTAGCCTGTAGTCTCGTGTCCTCCGTCCTGCCCTGTGTAAACTTACAAACTATATCCATAGATCACAATCTCACCCATATAATCCTACATCACATATGTCAAAGTCCATGTGATATAACTATTAAGAGTTCATATACCTACCCCACACAGCTCCCTAGAAGACGCAATCCGCTCTACTGTCGTCACTGTATCCCATCTGATTACACCAACCATCATATACGCGCACACCTGTCTATCCCTCAATCCACACTATATCCTCACGATCTCTCAACAGTGGTATAGACAGTGTGACGCCCCGTAACCCATCTACCTGCTTTCTCTCCACCCACTATAGTGCTATCACAGTGTGCTCCCCAACCTGAGAGTTACTATGTGTACACATGCACATAATATCACACCCCGCCTACCCATCGTGTCAGAAAACGATATACACCCTAACGCCCACCGCCCCTACCTCACTAATCACAACCACAACTCCTAAGTTCCACACAACTCCCACCCTTACTATTTTACTTACAGTCACCACACTCCCATACACTCATCAGACTCACGTGTTAACCATTGGAAGAAGCAACTGTATAGTAATGAAAATACCTCTACTCTCGTACGATCTGTGAACCCAGATTATCAATACACACACAGCTCCCCCCCTCCGTTCTAATATGAATCCCCAGCTTCCAACTCCATTTCATAGTCTAGTCTATACTAGAGTGCAGTGTGTGCACTCATGTACTGTGTAATCATAGCAGTATAGACTCCAGCAAAGTGATATATTAGTACACTCCATCACTCACGCCATCTACTTACCCCACAATGACTACCATCCATCGTCCTCCCACAGCCCCCACTCTCACCTGTGTAGTAACATACCGTCCTCCCACTCAGTATCTCCCAAAGTCATATATGTATCATATATAACGTTGCCATCACAGACCCACACTCTATGCTTCCATCCCCCCACACTTCAAATTATGTCATGTGTTTGTCAGATAGTAGTGCCAATAACCACCCTATATCACATGTGCGTTATCTAATAAACCACCTCCCCTACTACCACACTACCCACTGACAAACTCCACTCGCTTGATAGAACCTCATATAACAGTGACTAATATGTCAGAAAAAACTCCAACCTTCAAAGACAACACCAAAACACTCAGATTAGCATCTAAATATGTATTAAGTGACGCTATCCGTGTCATGACACATCGAACAATGTTGAAACCTACCCGCCTCAGTGTCCCTCGGATAGAACCTCTGTCGCTCCTTGTCTCTATCCAATGATAGTGACTATCACTCACAGTCAGAGTTGCTACACCACCCCATCTCCACTCACTACCTACAGTGATAGCCAGAAGTTACATCATCACAACCTACCCACTAGTCCCTATCAACCTCCCTCACAATCAACAAATATCTGAGACAACTGTGTCAGTGAGAGATGACCTATAGAACTAACAAGACACTATTATATAATCCTCACTCCATAACTCGTGTCGTCTTGGACCGCTGTAGACACACTCATGCGCTCTATACTTTAACCTACAATGACGTACCATTAACACTCGATATCTCACATAAAAAAATCTCAGGATGAGAGACGTGCCTAATAAATCTAATATGTGTGTCTAGATCCATCTATCTGTCAAACCTTCTATCTATCCTCTCCGCAAGCGACTACTATGTAGAGACCCACATCCAGGTGTGTCACCAGAACTAACTATCTATGATCGTAACAAAGATAGCATGATCATCAAAAAGATCCATGCAATGTCAATGAGTGTGTCCCATAAATCTAAAGATATCATATACAGAAATACTCTTGCGCTAAGTCTCCCACGTAACAACGTGTCACTGCCCCATGTCTCCAATCTCCGCATAATAAATGTACACACCACCTCATGCCTAAGTGTCGATCCCCCCTAGCTCATAAATAGTGTGCCTATCTATCTAAGCCCAAATATAGATCTATCTCTATGTCTCATGCTAGATACTATGCCTCCTATGTCCAGATAATCGAAACCTATCTGACTCTGCCATCCTCTCTCACTCTGTGTCGCTCAACATAGTCTATAGGTAGGTGATCACTACAGTACAATAATCTCACTGAGACTGTGTTCACTAAAGTGAATCTCACAGCCACATCCCCACTCTCTGAAATAAGTATCCGCTGTGCCTATAACCAACCTCGTTGTGTCACTCCAAAACCAACTCCAGAGATCACATCATACTAACTCCAAGATATACATAACTTACATCTCGCACATCTACATCACTCACCAGTCTGTCATGCGAATACGTGTCCCATAAATCTACTAGACCATTCCTCATCATCTATAAAGTCCTCTCCCTAACGATTGTCACTTCCACCCCGTTTATAGTCCCTCTGTCAAGCTCTCATCCCTTCCAATATCCTCCTCATCTCATCCATAAGTGTGTTCTCATACAAGATATACTAAACCGTCCACCTACGTCTCCACCTATCTCACCTCGTCTCCTCTGTTAGAATCTATCTCATACAGTATGTCTTGTACTCCCCCCACAATATCTCATATCCAGTCCACCCAATCTTCTATGTAGAATTCGTCTAACTGTTATATAAACATCCGCCCCCAACCCGGCCTACCATCTCCCACCACTCACTACTGAATCTCTCCTACTACACACACTCAACATAATGGTCAATCTATACTAATACATGTAGAGAGTAAGTGTTGAACCTCTGACTCTAAGTCACCTCACCCTAGTCGTGTTCATGCACACCAGACATTGTCTGTCCCTACTCCACTACTTATCAACAATCCTAATCTATACAACATCCCACACACCGCCTCCTACCACTCCCCAATATCACTCTCCACTCCCACCCACCCCACAGTCTATCCAAACTGCACATCCAGTCTCATGTACCCCTCTATCATACTAATCACTAATACAACGTAATAAACTATGTGTGACACACATATCAAAGACAAGTAAGTTAGTATAGAGTCTGCACCATCCCATATATACATGCCAGTCACACTCGTTTCCCTAGTCATATACATATCTCTATACTCATGCACTGATAGACATCACATGCTTCTATATCTATAATGTCTCTCCACTCACCCACCGTGTCCTCTGAATCCACCCACTCCTCCACACATCAACCATCCCCTCTATACACACACCCACACCGTACACACACACACACACAATCCTGCATAACGACTCACCTCCCCCCTAATGTACCCCCACCCCATATATGCCTCACTCACACTATGACACCCACCATCTGTACTCCACACCCTCACCCCCATCAATGTGTCCAACTACACATCTCCGTCCACACATCCTATATAACGTATGTCAATCCGCAGCTCCACTGAACAGACCTATGTGTGATACCACATATATAATCCTCTATCTCCTCTGTGTACGTAGCTGCCAGTCGCTCATACCTGCGTACTGCCTAGAGAGACCATTCTAACTCATGTCAATTCTCCTCCTACTGATCTCTATGCACACTCCCACTCTGCATGAACTATATCAGAGATACTGTTCTCTATCTACAATGAGACACACGTGCCACTCACAAATACAAATACTATGAACCTCTCAGTGCACTCTGAAAATAGATCGACTCATACCCATGTGTATGTCCATCGCTCTAACCATAACTATACTGTCTCCCACTCGTGACCTACTCTCTTCATAATCTCACTCCCCATATCACTAATCCGTACATAGATCAACTGTGTTGAGTCTATCCTCTAAATCACTCCGTGACTACCTAGTTTCCCTCGTCGTGCCACATCACAATATCGCCTGTCAACTGTCCCCTCCCGCATAAATCCCCATCAAAAAGACTCCAATCCTCTCTTACATCTCCATACACCCCACACAACAA
The DNA here is from genome assembly GCA_026074375.1 of Tanacetum coccineum. NCBI lineage: Eukaryota > Viridiplantae > Streptophyta > Magnoliopsida > Asterales > Asteraceae > Tanacetum > Tanacetum coccineum. The sequence goes on along the minus strand of BQNB010039383.1, from coordinate 19,640 downwards.
CCACACTAAAAACACTCATAACACTAACAGTCACAAAACCTCCCAACCCCCAAAATATCACTCCTCCCACCCATACACAAAAAACCACAACCACGAGATACATCAACCCACATTTCCCAACACCCCAGTCCAAATCTAACAAAGACAACCACCCAACCCCGTCACCCCACCACCCGCCTGTCCATTATAGCACTTTCAAAACCCAACCAACCCCCCTCCACTAATCATCCCCACACACACCAACAAACCCCTACCATAAAACCAAAAACACTAACATCTACCCTGACCATACCTTATCATCTATCCATGAGTGTCTAGACCAGATGTCTGGATGTCACAGAAATAGACTACGACACTCCACCTCCATCCCATCATAACACTGTCGTGACTCTTGTTGTGTGACTAATTATATTGTACTCATACACCATGTGTTGTCACTAACTCTCTGCACACCTGTTACTACGTACGCATAACCACACATATCAATGCTCTTCTATCCCCCCCCCTCGCTGCTTCTATATACCCCATGCCCCCCTCTACTCAAATCTCCCCCCTACCTCCTGCACGATCAGTATCACAGTGACCTATCTACAGTGTCATTGTGTAAATATCTGTGCACGATAGTCACACATACCCTCCTGTCATAGAATACAAATCACACCAATCACCATAACCGTGTATCTCCCCCCAACTATACCCATCTATTGTGTACAACCATACATCACCCTCCTGCCAAGCGATATGTCTCTTTTAAATTCCAAAATTAACATCTGTGATCATTATTCTATCAACGTCTAACAAATTGTGATAAATGTTACAATGTACCACATTACAAATCATATTTCTCACGTAAGTAGAGTATAGTGACACTACGTATTCACTATCTAGATCCTCACCAATCTACTCAACTGTGTTTACCTACCCACTCGCGCACTCCACGATCACACCTCACTCTGCACTTGTCACGTCTCTTTCTAACAGAGAAACTCTGAGACTCTCAGTCAATGTCGTTGTCCCTATCTCACTCCGACTCTTGTGTCGAGATCTAGACGCTCCCCTAATCACATCTGTGAACCTCTACGTGTGATCACCTCCCCCATGCCAACTCCCTAATAATCCAACGCGTGCCAGTTTAAACGTGTGTGTCATGCGAACACTAGTACTACTGTATTCCCTACCTGATAACATCAACACCCCACTTCCATCATCTTGTCAACCACTCTACCAACCCTTCAGTAACCCCAGCCAAACCTCCACACCTCACAGTTCACCATGCAACTGCATCCAGTCGTACCACTAGAATGTATATCTCCCTGCCCCCTCGTACCCACTACCAGATACTCTGACATCCCTTCGTGTGTACCATGTAATGATGTGTACCTCTCCAGATATCAATCATCCATCATCCTCTACCTTTAGTCATGTTAAGAGTTAGCCACTGTCAAACATTTGCTTGTTCCATCAGTGTGAGTTAATCCCCCATCCCCTCCAACTGCGCTCTCCCTCTCCATATTGCACCTAGACTCTTGTACTGTCTCGTGTTCATCTACACGCCTACCTTCACATGTGTATCTAACATCCTGTGATCATGCCATTTACATGTCAATGCTACACCCCAGACACCTAATGTCAATAACAGAGTCAGACATGTGTGTGACCTGTACATGCCTGTATACACTCTTCTCTCGTGTTCATCTGTACTCATGCTCCCAATCATGTCCAGTACCCCCCTCACTATGCATATCCCTATACCCCCCAATGCCCTCCGTGTTCATACCCCTTCCGTGCGCTCCTGTCAGTGTTGTTGTGTGTGATGTGTGAGTGTGTGTGTGTTCTTTCTTCCGCCGCACCCCCCCCTACTACCTATGCCACCCACACGCTAACCTGTAATCCACCTACCCTAGATAATCATGTTGAACCAATCATCTATCACCTGATCGTCCCAACCTTCATATAACTAATCGACCAGATGTGTGTCCAGTGTCCGCGGTGCACATATCAATATGACTTCCATGTGTCTGATAAATGGCTAGTACTCAAGTTAAGATCTAGAGACTCCTCTGGATACAATAATGTGCCCACCTCCCTCAGCTATACTCCTCATCTCTATGTGCGTCAAAAAGCTGAATAGTGTGAAGTATGTCATATAACTCTACCTTCCCCCACACCAGAATGTCCTATATACGTCGCCTCCCGTATATGCATTAAACATAGACAAAATGCACCATAACCTCTCATTCTGTGTGTGCCGTCCTAACCTGTGCCCTAGACACCAGTGCGATAGATAGTTGCTCCAGATATCTCCATGTGTCCTAGAAAGTATATCTGCTCCTGTCACGATAAATACCTTGTAAGAAAATAAGACAGATAGATATCTGGTAACAATGAGTAAACTCAATATAATTTGAAAAACGTGCATACATGTATAAAAACAAAATAACAAAAATAATAAAAACTACACACTGAAGATGCACCACTAATCATAACTATATGAATAAAATGAAAGTGTGCTCTGTGGAGATGCAAGAAAATAGCCCGACTCTACAATTGTATTAGAACAGGAGGGACATGAATGAAGAATATGTACTCGTACGCACTCAAAGATAGATAGACTGTCTCGCACCCGACTGATCAACAAGAGCGTTAGTCAATATGCCAGATTGAGCTAAGTATATCTATCTATCGCTACTGGTCTTAGCTCTCTTAAGTTTGACAGTGTGATTTTTGGTGTTTGCAATTTCTTGACTAATTCGTTATAATCTCTCTCTTTAAATATCTCTCTAAGAGAAAAGAATCTCCGCTCAGAACTATTAGCTCTAAGAGCCAAATATAATTAGATTAATGTTCTAACTCAGCTCAATATAGTGCGGCGTCAATTCTCACGTGCTCAGATTGTCTCGATACGATATAGTACGATATATAACTCATTCGTTCGTCTTAGACAACCTAAGCCGGTTTAATTAAATCTGCACTCTCGGCGCCTCAAAATGTCGCTCAGAGACATCATCGGAATTGAATTTGCACGTCCTCTCACTAAGTTGACAATAAGTGCTCGACATCTGATAGAGTATGTCAATGACTCTCTGAGTCAGACAGACTAACAGTGTAACCAAGATCCCCCGCACAATGACAAGCTACTATCTCTGAATACCCCCCCACACCTCACCAAAGGACAGGCCCCCTCTTCAGTATGTAGTAGACTCTGATTGCATCTAGCTCATTATGGAATATTCTAAGGTAGCGCACGCGGCAAAGTGATTGTGGGTTCTCAGAGAGTATAACAAGAGAGCCTTATCTCCTCTTATAGACTGTTACAGAGCAGAGTATGAAGCTCATAGTGAAGTTACGCTCTCACCGAACTCGAAGAGAGTAGGCTATCTCCATTAAGCCGTCAAGTCTACGTAGATGATAAGTACGTGGACATCTACTGTTATCTAGTCAGCATGACATATACGCTAAGCCGAAGAGATAGATGTGTAAAGCCTGAAAGCTACGCTAGATTATTGAAATGTAGCTCACGCATATCTAATCCTATCTAGGATGTGTTTGTATATCTAAGAGTATAGTCGCGTTGAATATGATCATACGGTTGTGACTCTAATAGCAGTGTGTCGCATATCGAAATATGAAGGAGTGTATGTTAGTGTGTCTTGTATTTAGATATATCCTTAAAGAGCTCGCGTAGAGAGTAGCCGAATACGAAGCACTATAGTGGAGAGTGCTCTTAGAATGTCTCAGTGTAGCTGAGAGCTGAACCCGAATGCAAGTAAGCAAAGAGCTACTGTTGAAGAGTAACTAGCTTCTTGACACGGAAGATCTAATAAGAAGTAGTCTCGATTGTGAGAGTAGCTCGCTCGAAGCACAACTCTAGAGAGGACGTATCATAGACTCTCACGAGAGTAGACAACTCTACTCTAAAGGTGATCAGATGTAGACAGAAAGTAGTGTACAGAACTATGATAGCGCAGTTTGTATAAGAAGACAGTAGTTTATAGGCTTGCGTATTAGTCGCCTATAGGAATAGACTGACGCTCGAGTCGTGTCTGTACGCTCTGGGCTGAAGCGCCAAAATCACATATTGCACAGAGAGCTCCTGTAGTGTGTTAGAGTGGACATCAACCTCTACTAATTTGACGGGGGCTGAGTGATGTTTTCTGTTGTAGTCGCGCGCTAGTTTGGTCGTAGAGAAGGTAGAACCTTGATCCTTGAGAGTGATAAGGTGATTTCGCTCTAGTCTTGTTCGAAGCATTAGGCAGAGTGATTGAGTGAGGAAGAATCCGGCGTATCGCAGACGAATATGAGTTATTAATGTGAGATATATAGTTTAATATTATATATAAAAATTCCCTAATTTTTATATATAAACGCGGAACCCCCCCCCCCATCTCTTAGAAATATATTTTGAAATTTGTTATTTTGTTTATTTACTTCCTTTTTTTATAAAACGTAGCATGTGTAGTGATAAGTCTTCGCTGAGCAGTAGATACCATAGATGCGCAGTTGTTTGCAGAGATCTATATGTGATGTGTAAGATTGTTTCGAGAAATCATGTATAATGCTCGAAGATAGTCAGTATAGGATGCGACTCCCTGCGTCTTGTGATTTATAGTGTCGCGGCAGGTTTAGGACGCCGGGCCCAATGCGTGTAGTAGTGTGAATGCAGAGATTGTTGTCCTACCTCACGCCTGACAAGCTGTCTGTTTATTTTATGAAGCTTAGCTTATTTAGGAATAAGAGTGTAGGAAAAGAAGAACAAATTTTTTAATTTTGCAAGAACAGTTTATTTTTGTGTCTTCCCCTTCCTGTCTCTTTTATATAGCGGACCATATTCATATCATTCCCCACCATTATTCTCTCAAAATCTGTTACTCCGAAAACATTGTGTATTTCATACCATAGATGTTGCAGGATGAAGAGGTGTAGGTGATTCTGGTTGGTTTTTCAAGTTTTGGTGTTGTGGTGTATTCTTTGGTGTTCTTTGGTACAATATATTGGTGTTCTGTTCTTGATACAATCGTTTATTTGTATGTATCCATGTCCCTTGTTTCATCTTTGTATTCCATGCTTCACATATGAAGTTTTCCTAAAACATAAAGAATGTGTAAAGAAAAAAGTTGTTGTTCTTAATATTGTAAATATTGTAGGGCTTAATCTGTTAAAATGGTGTCATATTAACATGTTGATGAATAAACCCTAGATATCATTGGATGGATGTAATTAATAAGAAACTACAAGATTAGTAAACTTAGGTTTTATATTGATTGGTGAGTTAGGGTTTTATGTGTTAAATTTAGATGGCAGAATTTTGGTTCTTGTGTCATGAGGTGTATCATTAATAATATAATAAGCGAGCTTTTGACATGATTATTGAGCCTAAAGTTTAGAATTCAAGGGAGTCCTGTTTCTGAAAAATCCAGGTCATGTCATTGGAGGCTCGGGAATGGTCGCTTTTTAGATTTTATAAGATTAAGTGCCGATCTAGAATTACTATCTTAAACATTCTAGTAGTAGTATTTGATTTTTAATTCTCAAACCGTAAGGAGACCGCCTCTAAAATTTGTTTTGGTAAATCTTCATGATATTATCTACATCCATGATTTTTTTTAGAATTTTCTAAGTTGTCTAAGTAGGGTTTTAACGCGTCAACTTTTTAAAGGTTCTGTGTCTCATGATTCAATTTCGGATTGTCAGTCTTTGGTAACAAGGGTAAAAGGGGTATGAAACTTTGGAAAGTAAAATCAACCAAAAATCAGGGATTTATTAGAACATGTATGGTAACATATGTAATTGTTTTGGTATTATTTTTAGAGAGGTGTTTTTATGGATGCTTTTAATTTGAAACTTACCTTGATGAACTGGATAGTATTTGAAAATTTAGGAAACCCTAATTAGGTCACTTAAACTCTATATATGGTAAGATCAAGTGATAAAACTTATAAAATAAGATGGATAATAATATGTAATCATGGATTTATGTAGATTCGGTGAAGAGGTTTTGATCTTTTGTCTTCGTGTTCGTTCTCTTCGTTGCGAGTTTGTTAAGGTACAGATATTCTGTCCTTTTAGTAAGGACACCTTATGATTTAAATCCTGTCAAGTTATCTTAGCTACTTTGTTCAGTGTATATTTTGTTAATGATTATTCCATTTAATTTTCTATCCGTAATTATGACTCCTTGATATTCACTGATATTCTGTTGATTATTGATATTTGCATTATGTTCAGTTGATCAGTTGTATGAAATGTTCGCACATATTATGTTAGATCCGTTGTCTTGACTTGATCATTTAGTATATTTATCACTTATGTATCGTCTGCCTAGAATCTTGCTCCGCGAGCTATTTTGAAATAGTCATGGAGGTACCGCAAGACCATGTTCACATTATGCACCAATGGCATGACACCTATCTGTGGGCAGTGTGAATAGTTTATTTTTTCTTTGTGTGTTTTTTTTTTTTTTTTTTTTTTTTTTTTTTTTTTTTTTTTTTATTTTTTTTTTTTTTTTTGTTTGTTTTTTTTTTTTTTTTTTTTTTTTTTTTATTTTTTTTTTTTTTTTTTTTTTCTTTTTTTCTGTCCACGTCGTTCCCAATTTTGAATGATTGGCCTGATGTTGAATATTATTAGCTTACTTTTCATTTTTTTTTTTTGTACTCTGTCTATTGTACTTGTGTTCAGGATCAGTGACTTTGTTTTGCAGAGAGCGTTATGGGATTGCATCCATAGGTACTATTGTTCTAGTTTCAGTTCGAGGTGAATGGTTGTGTGTGTGATGATACCCCTGTATGTCACATTTGGTACATTAGGGAATGCATACCTGTGTACATTTGATTATATGACTATTTGATTATATCTGTTTAGGGTCTATTCGTGTATCTTGTTTAGACATTTATCTGAGCTCGTGGGCATTCCTTTGTTGCTCTTGATTCTTATTCATTTGATTCGTATTTCGTATGATATTTGTTTAGCAGGTTCTCGTGATTCGTTTCATTATTCTTTTGTCTTACTACCTTTTATTATTATATTATTCACTAACCGTTAGCTCACCCACGTTTTCTTTCCTGTGGCAGGTAATAAGCGGGAAGCTGGGATTTGAGTGTTGGGAGTAGGAAGCTCTTAGAGGACACCCTTGATAGATTCTTTTGTTTGGATTTAGGTTTAAGACTTATTTTGTTGGAAGATCTCTTTTCATTTAGTCCTTGTTGGAATTTAATACTTTTGGAAGTCATTTTGTTTCATGACTTAGTATTTTTATTTTTATTTAATAAAGTCTTCCGCTTACGTTTATATGTTCTGATATCGCACCATAATGTGACTCTTGGTCTCTTTATCGGAGCGGGATGTTACAATTATGTTATCAAAGCCAGGTTTAGCCCTGTAGAACCAAGGTTATGGTTGACCTGTGGGATTGGGTAGTACATTAGGCCTCCTTTGATATAATTGCTCTTTACTTTCGAATTTTGATCTTAACTCTAATTTTTCTTCGCAACCTGCTGCTAAGGGGCGAGTATTTTCTTCGACCAAGGATCAGGCGGCTAACTCTTCAGGTACCGTTTCAGGAACTCTCTTCTGAATTGGTCCTAATGCATGTTTTGTTTTTTTGATACGGGTGCAACACATTCTGTGGTTTCTGTTTCATTTGCTAAACACCTTAGCATCTTCCCTACGCAACTTAATTATACCTTATCGATATCTACGCCTATGAAAAGTCTGACCACGAATATCAGAACTGTCCGCTTCATTTTGATGATAAGATTCGTTTTGCTAATTTGCTTCCCTTAGAAATGAGTGACTTCGATATTAGTCTTGGTATGAATTGGTTGACTGTTCATCGCGCCCCTATCGTTTGTCATACCAATCGTGTCATCTTTGGTAATCTGAATAACCCTGAATTCATCTACCTATTTCAATTTCGATTTCAATTTCGAGGACGAAATTTTCTTTTTAGAGGGGAAGAGTTGTAAAACCCAAAAATTTGGTTTGCATTTTATTTTATCATTTTGAAATATAACCTAAGTTAAATAATAAGAATTTGACATTTAAAAACCTTAGGTTATAATTAATTGTGTATTATTAAGTTATAATATGAGATATATAGTTTTAAAAAATATATATATATAAATTCCCTAATTTATATATATAAATCCGCCCCCCCCCCCCCTCTAGAAATATATTTTGATTTTGTTATTTTGTTTATTTACTTTCCTTTTGTTTATAAAACCTATTTTAAGAAATAAGAGTAAAAAGGTTTTTAGCAAATATTGTGTAATCTTCAAAAATGAAAAGAAAATATTTTGTTCCCCCTCTTTTCCTTCATTTAGGCCGGCCCCTATGGGGTATTATTTACCAAAATCTTTTATTTTTGAAGCTTAGCTTATTTTAGGAAAAGAGTGTAGAAAAAAGGAGAACAAATCTTTTAATTTGCAAGAAAGTTATTTGTGTCTTCCCCTCCCTTTTCTTAAACAACATAGCTGGCCATATTGTCTTCTCCACCATTATTCTCTCAAAAACTTTACTCCAAAACTTATGTCTTCATCCATAGAAGTTGTAAGGAATAAGGTGTAGGTGATTCCGGTTGGTTATTCAAGTTTTGGTGTTTGTGGTGTATTTCTTTGGTGTTCTTGGTTCAATTCTTTGGTGTTCTTGGTGTGGTGTTCTTGTTCTTGTATCCATCTTAATCTTCGTAAGTATTCCATGTTCCTTGTTTCATCTTTGTATTCCATGATTCAAATATAAAGTTTTCATAAAAACCTAACAGATTGTAAAGGAAAACATGTGTTCTTAATCTTGTTAAATTGTAGGGCTTAATCTTGTTAAAATGGTGTAATAACATGTTATGAAACCCTGGATATCATTAATGGTGTAATTAATAAGAAACTACAATATTAGAAACCTTAGGGTTTGTTTTGATTGGTGAAAGTTAGGGTTTTTATGCTTAAAATTTATGGGCAGAATTTTGGTCATGTTCAACGGGGTGTATCTTGATAATAAAAACGAGTTTTGACACGATTCTTGAGCCTAAAGTTAAATTAAAGGAGTCTAATTTCTGGAAAATCCGGGCTCATGTCAATTGGAGTTCGGGAAGGTTGGTTTTTAGCTTTTATAAGATTAAGTGTCGAATCTAGAATTTCTATCCGAAAATTTCAATAGTATTTGATTTTTAATTCTCAAACCATAAGGAGTTAGCCTCTAAAATTTGATTTGGTAAATCTTCATGATATTAGCTACATCCATGATTTTGTTTCAGAATTTTCTGAGTTGTTTAAATAGGGTTTTTACGCGTCAACTTTTCGAAGGTTCCGTCAGATCAATTTCGGGATCCGTTTTGGTAACAAGGGTAAAAAGGGTATGTAAACTTGGAAATAAAATCAACCAAAATCAAGGATATATAGACTTATTATGGGAAACCTTTTTAATTTTTGGTAAATTTTTAGAAGGTGTTTTTATGGGTCTTTTAATCTTGGAAACTCACCATAAAAACTAGACAGATTCTGAAAATTTAGGAAACCCTAATTAGGTCGCTTAAACTCTATATATGGTAAGATCAAGTGATAAAACTTATAAAATAAGATGGATAATAATATGTAATCATGGATTTATGTAGATTCAGTGAAGAGGTTTTGATCTTTTGTCTTCGTGTTCGTTCTCTCTGTTGCGTGTTTGTTAAGGTACATATATTCCGTCCTTTTAGTAAGGACACCTTATGATTTAAATCTCCATTATCTTAGCTACTTTGATTCAGTTGATATTTGTTTGATATTCCGTTTGATTTTCTATCCGTAATCATGACTCCTTTGATATTCACTGATATTCTGTTTGATTTGATATCAAAATTTGATTCTATTGATCCTTGTTTGAATATGATGTTAGATCCGTTATCTTGACTTGATTATTAGTATTTTTGTTCACTTATATCTTCTGCCTAAATCTTGCCCGAGCTATTTGAACTAGTCATGGAGGTACCATGACCATGTCATTGATGCACCAATGGCATGACACTATCTCGTGACTTGTGTTTTGTGCCCTGAAGTAGCACCCCAATGTTACCATTCCGCTGCGTTGTCTTAATTTTTGGGGGTGTTACACATAGTGCTTGTGTATGTGGATATGACTTTGTTTTGCAGGGAGCATATGGATGCATCCTAGGTACTTTGTTCTGGTCAGTTCAGGTGAATGGTTGTGTGTGTGCAATACACCCCATATCATATTTAGTACACCAGGAGTTGCTTGCCTGTGTACATTTGATTATGATTATCTGATTATTTGTTTCGGGTCTAAGCATGTGGCATGCTTTAGACATTTGTTTGGGCTCGTGGGCATTCCTTTGATTACTCTTATCCTATTCATTGTTCTATATCTATCATTTGGCATTTGTTTGGCAAGTTCTCGATATCCGTTTCGTTCATTCCTTCATTTTATTACCGTTATTATTATATCTGTTCACTGAGCGTTAGCTCAGCCGCGTTTTCTTTTCCTGCGGCAGGTGCTAAGCGGGAAGCTGGGATATGAGCGTTGAGAGTATGAGCTTTTAGAGGACCCACCCCTAGAAGAATCCCTTTTATTTGGATTTATGATTTAAGACCTTTTCTTTTAAAGATTTCTTTCATTTGACTTTGTTAGAATTTAATACTGTTGGAAGTCATTTTGTTTCATGACTTAGTATTTTTATTTAATAAAGTCTTCCGCTTGCGTTTATATGTTCTGATATGACACCATAACGTAACTCTTAGTCTCTTTATCGGAGCGGGATGTTACATATATACTTTTTAGGTATCTTGTTTATATATACATTTTATACATAAACCACACATGTACAATACTTATACATCCATTATAACATGATATTAACATTCATATATCATATGTAAAAGTATACTAAACCATAAACAAGTGTAAAAATCCATTTTTACAAGTAAATAAGTCCTTAGATGGTGATTAACTACATAAACATCATATATGCATAAAATCACAAAAGTAAAGAGATTAAGGTTTTTAGGTAACCTTAATATGAAGTGTGGTGATGAACAACTGATTAACCCTTGTAAACTCCAAACCAAACCTTCTAATCACCTTGGGACATCTTAGATATGTTGTAGGATTACCTGTATGTGTTGTAAAAATAAAAAATTAAGAATGTATAAGAGTTTTGGGTTTAAGCCGTGGGCTATGGCTTATTTGGGAGAATTTACTTGCTTTGATTTACTTGTAAATGGTAAGAAATGAAATGCTAGGAATAGGAAGCCTTTTATAGTAAGAGTTAACTAGTTATTGGTTAATTTGACATAACCATGGTTAGGCTTGAATGACTAGCTTGTAAGAAATGTATGGGTTTTGTGTATGAATGTATGGAAGTGTGTAAGAATGGCATGATGTGTAAGAGAGTTTGCTTGTAATTGTTTATAACATGTGTTAGTTTGAAAATAAATATCTTTCTTGTGTTTTTCACTCTATATCCGGTTATACATGTAAATAAGTGATGATATTTTGTAATTTTTAAGTATTAGGTATAACTGTGTGTATTTGGTTGAGTATAGATGGGTATTGGTGCTTCCGGGTATGCATAAATGCATTTAATTGCGAAACGTAACCACTTTATGCAACCAATAAAAATAAAATGAACAAAGTTAATAATTATCCTCAAAATAATTACTTAACACTTGCTTGATATAAACAATTAATTATTTGATGCCCGTTTACATTGAATGATAATTTTTAGCTTACGCGATTTAACTTAACGATTACGATTTAAAACCAAACGCGTACAATACTAAAAATAAATAGTGAATTTATTGACGTCGTAAATGACCCTAAAACATGGGGTGTTATAGTCTCCTCCTGTTAAAAGAATTCCGTCCGGAAATTCAGTTTGAGTTGCCTTCCGGAATGATGTTAATGAAGAGGTGTTGGTAAAAAAAATTTATACGTGAACAGTGGCCCCAACAGTGACTCCAACGGTCACTGAACAGTGACCAACGGTCACCCCTTCCTCTTTAAATACCAAATTTTTATCCTCCATTTCTCCATACAACACTTAATCTTTCACTTACATTTCTCTTATCTAAACCTCTTAAAATGTTGCATATCATCACACTCTTGGCGATGGCGAGCGCGGTAGCACTTGGCATTTATCTTGCCTACGTCCCATACGAAGAAGAATTTCAGTATCTGGCCTTTATTCTAGCGATTCTCGTGCCCCTCATCGTTCTTGCTATTGGCGTGGATCTCTTTTGGAAGGAATAGATATTAATACTAGGGTAGGGTTGTAATAAAACTTGTATTTCCTTTATGTCATTATGTAATCTTATTTCTAAGATAATAAACGCGTGTTGTGGCAACAAATCAATTTGTTATTTTTATTTATGTCTTTTGAATATTTCGTTACCATGCTTAGTAACTCGTTTGCATTCCCCTTCTAAATTGCTTTATCTTGCGCGTTCAAGATTAGTGACGTTGGTTTAATATTTATTGTTACGACCAAGGCTCGACTTCTAGCGGGCTTGTTCGTTCCCTTCCGCTTAACGCATCAGTTATAACATCTTTCTTAGGGTGATAACGAATTTATACCTATGGTGGTTTCGTAACTACTAAGCTCTATGGTATTACGTAGACGTCGAAAATGATGAATTGGTATATTCCTTAATGGCGAGTAAACTTGTTAGTGGATCGTCCTAGGGTGACTAGGGATGCGTCTTGACTTTTAGACATAGGATTTTTTATAAAATGATGTCGACTTTATATAGCACGGTGGTGAAAGAGTTTACTTAGTGATTATTATTGTTAGTTTGGTTCTTCGTGATGATTACATTTTATGAATATGCACGTAAACCTTAATATAAATAGAAGATTATCTTTTGACAAGAAGTTTTAAGGTGACTACTCTCAGCATGGACATGGTCCTTCCTGAATTATACATAGGTGATCAAGCTATGTATAATTGAGGACTAACGATGCATTGCTTATTTTTGTTAAAATTGTGTTATAATTTCATAATAATTGTGGGAGTGGTTTTAAAAAAAATAGAGAGAGTTAAAGTAGAATTGACGTTTTCATAATACTTTAATTTGACAGATGCTTGAAATCATTCAGTACAACGGAAATTTAAGAGAAATACAACAAGAACTCCTAAGGAGATAAAGTCTAAGATAGTTCCAACTTAAGGTTCACTAGGCAAAGCGAGACAACTTTCTCTTTTAAGTTTCGATCTCATCTTCAATGTTGTTAGGGTCTTGATCGGTTTCTCCTCCTCCTAAGGCATACACCATTCCAAATGCTTCAGTACCTTTAGCTTGGTTTTCATGGTTTCAGTTCTTTAATTCTGGGTAATCACTCTTGTAGTGCCCTTGATTCCCACATTTATAGCAAGTAGGTTTCTGAACTGCCCCAATGCCCCTTTGATTGTTACTAGCATTAGTATTTGTAGGACTCCTACAGTCGCGGGCCAGATGGCCAACTCTGTTGCACTTGTGGCATTTGGGAGCACATGGACCATCGTGGTGATGGTTGCATTTAGCGCATATGGGTTTAGATCCCCCGTATGGCTTCTTCTCACCAGTCCCTGCAGTGTACGCCATGCCGGTGTTCTGCCTCTTGTTTTGTTGTTGTTGTTGTTGGTTATCATCTTGCTTTCTTTTGTTCTCTATCTGACGCTCAGCAAAAGTGCAGATCTTCTTATCCATCACTTCGATTGCTATTTCAGTTGCCTCCTGCATTATATTAGGCTTGGATGCTACTACACTTCCGTGGATCATGTCGGGCAAACCACCGACATATCTCTCAATCTTGTCAGACTCTTCAGGAAACATTCTAACACACAGCAATGCCAGTTCCTGAAAACGTTAGTTATAACACCCTGTGTTTTCAAGTCATTGACGATGTCGATAAATCCGCAATGTACCTTTTGTATTGTACGCATTTGCTTTAAATCATAAATGTTAAGCTAAATCGCGTAAGCTAAAAATCAGCGTTCAATGTAAACGGGCATCAATCAATTAAACGTTTGCATCAATCAAGTATTAAATAATTATTTTGAGAATAATTATGGTCATTGTTCATTTATTTTTATCGGTTACGTAAGTTAAATACGTTTCGCGATAAATATATGTTTAAGTATACTCGGAAGCACGTTAATTTATTAACGCTTCAACAAATGCCTAGTATTATTTTTTAATGATCAAAAAGTTTATAAAACTTTACTTCAATTATAAAAGTGGCGCCCCATATTTATAGAAATAAGCCAAGACTTATTCACTTTACAAGTATACTTTATATGCTAGCTACACCTTTTCTTTTCTTTTCCTACAAAGTGATACTTTCTTTTTACCACAATATTGCAAGAAATACTTGTAGTTTTACCAAGTTATTTAACCAACACATTTCCATAATTTTAGGGGATGATCTCTACTTTTTCATGGCAAGAAAACATAAGCATTTAAGAGCTAGTGGTGTACTTAGGATAGTTAGTATGACCTAGCTAGTTGCATAGTGAATTTGACCATCTTTTCCCCATTTCCCTCATCTTGCCGCCCTCCCTATGACCATTTGACCATTTGGTCTTCAATATTTACTTGCACTTTCCTAGCTTATATACACATGTTGCTTACACTTTATTCTCGAAACCACCAAAACTTTTCTATGTTTCAACAAATACTCACCTTTTATACCAAACATAAGACCACAACCACAGACATCACCTATATCATACTATGGCCGGATATGGACCAAATCATATAAAGAAAATGGCATAGAAAACACATTTCCTAGTTTTCATGAGATAATCTCAACTATTAGGAGACATACAACCAACTTCTTCAACATTTGACCAAAGACCTTGACCAACCCCCCTCCTTGGACTATTTTAATGATCTTTGACTATCCTAGTTCCTATAAGAAGAAGTGCATACAAGTAATAAGCCATACACTCTTAAAACACTTAGTAAAAAAAGATCAAAACCTCTCTTTCTCTCCCTTTTAGGCCACGGCTCAAAACCCCTTTCCAACTCAATCCATACAAAATTTTCTACATCATATACAAGCCTTCACACATCCTTCCTAAGATATACTAAGGTACTTACAAGCCTTGGTTAACCATTTTCAAGCATTAATCAAGAAAAGAGAAGTTAGGGTTTTCACTTGGAAAACTAGGGTTAATATTGGGCAAGCTTTGGATTTTTATCTAAACAAGGGTTTAGATTAGGTTGATCATCATCATCATACACCATAAGGTCATCTAGAACCCTTTGTGTTCTTTCAATATTCATTTTATGCATATGTTAGTTCTATTGTAGCTTGAATCACCATGTAGAATTTTTAACATGTAAATGGAGTTTTTACTTGTAATGATCATTTTGCACACTTTTATATATGTTGTGGTATTACTTATATCATGTTAAAAAGGATGAGAAAAGAATGTACCATATTAAGTTGGTGTAAAAATGATTAACTACAAAAGTAGTAAGGTATAAAAGCAAGGTTAAAAATGGACTTATGAAAGTTATTTAAACATTCTGTCCAAAAGTGTTATAAAAATATACTTATTTTATGTTTTTATAAGATAATACATTTCACGACGATTCCGAAAAGGTAAGAAACTTGTCAAACGGATTTATAACGAAAAAGT